>JABTTQ020003253.1:600000-871384 GCA_016081115.2 Rehmannia glutinosa
AATTACATTTTGAGGTCATTCTCCCTCTTTTCTATGGCGGCTATTTTCGCTATTAGCTTGACATTTTCAAATTTTTAAACTTTCATTCTCATCACCTATTTGACTTAGAGTACTTAGCTCCTTAGTCATTTGTGAGTTTTGTCTCTTTAATAGGCTGTTTTCCTCATTTAGTAGTGTGTGAGGATTTAATGTGTTCAAAATCTTTCATCATTTTGCGTAATGAATCATAAAGATCGGTGGGCGATGAAGTGTGTGTGTCACGGTCACTATCACTAGAATCCGAGTTTGATGAGTTGGAGTGTACATCATCTTCTTGGTCGAGAGTTGATCTTGTTCCTTGGCCATCAAACAGATCGGGGCTTCTTCTTCGAGTCACTTGAGTAGTCGCCTTCACTACTCTCTCGACTCGGCTATGTCTTTTGACTCAAGATTTTCTGCAGCCAACATTGCCTTTTTCTTTTCTTGTCTTCTTTCTCTCAAGACCTTTCTTTCTTCTTTATTCCTATATTTGTTGACTACGAGGATATGGGCAATCAATGGCATAGTGACCTGGTTGCCTCTGGTTCAAAGATAGATATTCAACCTTTTGATCACTCTTTCCATTCTTGGTTTGTCACCACTTTGATATTGACTTTTTGATGATCTGTTCTCTTGGTTGGCCTATCTTCCCTTGACATGGAGGGAGCCGAGTGTCTTCGGGAAGATTCGCCCTTGCCTCTCTTGTAGTTCTTATTGAAGAACTTGTTGAACCTTTTAACCATCGGGGCTATTTCTTCCGGATCAATGACTTTTGACCTCGGCTCTCTTTCCATCTTAACAATTAGAGCAATTGTTTTGGGTACAACTGTCTCTTTCTGGTCTTTTCTTCTCACTCAAATTCGTATGCTTTGAGATCCGAGAATAGTTCATGGTTGGAGGTCTTCGATAGGTCCATGGAATGTCTTAGTGCCATGACCTTCATTTCCCATTCAGCTGGGAGACTTTTTAGGATCTTCATACACATTTCTTCTGTGTATATTCATTTCCAAGTGCAGAATAGCTCGTTGGTGATTTACGTGAACCGAGCATCCGGTTGATCCAGGTTTTCTCCTGCGATCATTTTGAAATTCTCAAATTTTTGTACTGACCACCGATAATTTATTTTCTTTGATTTGCTCCGAGCCTTCACAAATCAATGTTAGTTTGTCCCATATTTCTTTAGCCGTTTTGCATGATTTGACTTTATTGAACATGGCTTTGTCAAGGTTTTGTAAAGGATGTCCTTAGCTACATTGTCCAGGTTGTATCTTTTTCTGTCATCATTTGTCCATTCAGTTCTTGGTTTTTCAATCATAGTGGTCTCAGGGGCAACATCCTCTTCACCTTCACCGCACTCTTCTTACAGATGTGTTCACCTTTAAGATTTGCAGATGGCCCATCCTCTATCACTATCCACATCTCATCATGTAATCTTTGATAGATGAGCTCGCATACGAATTTTCCAATCATCAAATTCTTCAATTGTGAACATAGGGATGCGTGTCAAATTTGCTTCCATGATAATAAATTTTAATGATAAAAGGAGTTTTGAAAATTTAAGTACTAAAGCAGACTTTGAAAAGTTTGGAGATCTAGTTCAATAACCAGTGTGGAAGGCTCAATGAACCAACCGCTCTGATACCACTTGTAGGTCCCAAGGGGTGTGAGTGTAAGGTTTAGAATGGGGGGTTGAATAAACCTTACCAACTTTTCGATTTAGTCCTTTTTAAATATCAGAGTTGATACTACACAGCTGTGTCCTTGGTGGACAACCAATTTAGTTAATCAGTAGAGTTAACCACTCAATGACTCGATCGAGATGTTGATAGAATAACTCGATTGTTAAATTTGAATTAGCTCAATCGTGGTTTGTTTTATTGGAAGACTTAACACCCTTAATTATGGTTAAGCGAGAGATATAAAGCTTGATTTAGTACTTAGAAATTATCAGTTGACTGACAAATATGTCGTGAGAATTAAACAAATAAGATGCAGGAATTAAAGTCTTTGAAATGTAAAAGACACGATAAGTTTTTATAGAGGTTCGAAGATGGGGTAATTCTTCTACTCCTCTCTTCTCCAAATCTGGAGAAATCCACTAGGTATTGATCAATATACAAAGTGGTAACAGTCCGGATACAAGTCTTGATCACACTGGTGACTTGATCCTTTGGGACTCGGTCCTGAGACGCCTTGATCACTCAGTGGCTTCTCGTACGACTCAGCTTCTTCACAGGGGCATGCCTTGCTACTACTACCCACTTGCTCAAGCTCTTTGGATTTGATCATGAAGCCCTCCAAAAGCTCAAGACTTGGTTCAACCTTGAACCTTCCTACAATCCTTCGTGGAATGTAGACCCCTTGATTCTTGATAATTTCCTCTTCAACCGATTGAAGTTATCTTTCCTTCACGGGTGAGTGTTGGATTGATGTTCTTCATAGTGTAGGCTTGAGGATTGAGCGTTTAATAACTTGAGAATATTTCAGGTTACAAAATGTTTCTTTCTTGCTTGTATGGTCAAGGTAACCTCTGTAGCCTACGTAACCTTTTCTCGAGTTATTCCTCGGCCTTTTATAGTGATCTTTCAAAAATCGCCGTTGAAGAGATAGGCTTATTTTTGAAAGTCACTTGTGGTCGTTGGCTTGTCTTGTTGCGATCCTTGGAATTGCCATTTCCTCGTATGAATTGTTCTTGACTTTTTTGAGTTCGACACGTGTAGTGCTTCCCATTGGTTTATTCCTTTTGCACGCTTCGAATTTGAGCACTTCGAGAAAGGTAGCATGGAGATATTACTTGTTTAAGTAATTCTCTTGATTTCTGTGCAACGGATCTTTTCGATTATCTCGACTTGATTGCATTTCCTTGTTTTCCCAGGTGACTTAGAGTCGACTTCCAATCATTGGATGACTCTTTGTCACTTCAACTTGAGACTTGGCTTATCTTGAGTTGACTTGACCGATACTCCTCTCGGATGCATCTTAGCTCCTTGATCGAGTTCCGTCTTCTCTTCTTTGCCATACTCGGCTATCTTGCAACGGAGTCTTCCTTCTAGTCTCCAGTTGTCTTTCTTGCATGTTTGGGCATAGGCGACTTAACTCACTTGACCATTTCTATTTATTACAATGCGTTTACAACAAAAATGGGGTGCCAACTTCCTATTCTAAGTTTTACATGGCATTCATCAAAATCTAAACAATAAATTTCCCAACAAAGAAAAAGATAGCATCTTTTTCAAGGAGATTACAAAGTGGTTTAACAATTTTCGAAAAATCTTTTATAAATCTCCTATAAAACCCTGCATGTCCTAAAAAGCTTCTTATGACTTTCACATTTGAAGGTGGGGGTAGCTTTTCAATAACCACAACTTTCGCCCTGTCAACTTCCAAACCTGTACAAGAAATACGATGCCCAAGTACAATCCCTTCTTTGACCATAAAGTGACATTTTTCCCAATTAAGTACAAGATTAGTTTCCTCACAACGTTGCAAAACCAGAGATAAGTTATGCAAACAATGGTCAAAAGAAGTACCAAAAATAGAAAAATCGTCCATAAAAATCTCCATGATTTCTTCGACCATACCATGAAAAATCGCCATCATACACCTCACGAAAAAAGTAAAAGTGCATTACATAATCCAAATGGCATCCTGCGAAATGCAAAAGTACCATATGGACATGTAAAAGTAGTCTTTTCTTGATCCTCATGGGCAATGGCGATTTGATTGTACCCTAAATATCCATCAAGAAAACAATAATATTCGTAACCTGCCAATCTGTCCAACATTTGATCAATAAAGGGGAGGGGAAAATGATCCTTACAGTAGCTTTATTCAATTTCCTATAATCAAAACGTTTCGCCATCCTGTGACGATTCGTGTAGAAATTAATTCATTGTTATCATTTTTCACAATGTCATACCTCCTTTTTAGGAACAACTGCATCTTAGGACTCACCCATGAACTATCGAAATGGCATAAATGATACTGCGCTTTAGCCACTTTAAAACCTCATTTCTCACAACTTCTTTCATTCGGGATTAAGTCGTCTTTGGTGCTCAATAGATGGTTTATAAGATTCTTCCATTAAAATTTTGTGCATTACAATGGAAAGACTTATACCTTTCAAATCAGAAATATACCAACCCAAAGCCGACTTATGTTCACGAAGAACACGCAACAACTTATCTAATTCGGGTGAAGATAATGAAGCAGAAACAATTAGCGGGTAAGTTCTATCTTTTCCCAAAAATGCATATTGAAGATGTTCCGGAAGTTCCTTTAGTTCTAAAGTACCTTTCGAAATATTTTCAATATTGGAATTTTCTAATGCTTCATTTTGTTTTTCTTTTACAATTTCTTTAGCCTCAAGGGAAAGAATAAACTCAAGCAAATCAATATCATCACTATCTTCTTCATCACATTTCATTATTGAATTAATCAAACAATGTTCTAACGGATCTTTTAAATCTTGTTTTATAACTTCCGTTTGATCATATTGTTCGATCGTATCAATAAAATGGCATGTGTGAGGTTCTTCTTGAAATTCCATTGCTTTATAAATGTTAAACAGTACCTCATCATCATTTACCCGTAATGTTAACTCTCCTCGTTGCACATCAATTAGAGCTCGTCCCGTTTCTAGAAAAGGTCTTCCAAGAATCAATGGCATTTCATGATCTTCTTCCATATCCAACACCATAAAGTCTGCCGGAAATATGAATTTATCCACTTTGATCAACACATCTTCAATCACTCCTCTTGGGTAGGTGAGTGATCTATCGGCTAATTGCAATGTGATGGTGGATGGCGTTATTTCTCCAAGGCCAAGTTTCCTGAAAACAGATAACGGCATAAGATTAATGCTAGCACCTAAATCACAAAGAGCCTTATTAAAATAAGAATCACCAATAGTGCAAGGGATAGTGAAACTCCCCGGATCTCTTAATTTTTGTGGTAGCTTTCTTTGTAAAATGGCGCTACATTCTTCTGTGAGATTGACCGTCTCGTATGCCTCCAACCTTCTTTCTCGACATCACATCCTTCATGAATTTTGCATAGTTTAGCATTTGCTCAAGTGCATCGGCAAAAGGGATGTTGATGTGAATTTTCTTGAATATTTCCAAAAACTTGGAAAATTGAGTGTCCAACTTTTTCTTTTGAAATCTCTATGGAAAAGGAAGAGAATTTGGTAACATATTATCAGAATTGGAAATTGGTTTTACCTCAATTTTTGCCTTTTCTGATTGCTTATCAATGCCCTCTTCATTGTGGAGTGTTTCAGAGCTTGCTTCTGGTTCATTGGTGGCGTGAGTAGGCATCTTTGGTTCATCATATTCCGTTCCACTTCTCAACTTAATGGCCTTGCAATGCTCCTGTGGGTTCACCTCGGTGTTACTTGGAAGCGTATCAACTTTCTGTTGTGAATTAATAGCCGTGGCCAATTGACCCACATGTGTCCCCAAAGATTTGAGATGACTTTCAAATGTTGTAACCCTTGAACCCAAATTTTCTATGTTAGAATCGGCCTTGTTCATCCTTGCTCTTGATTCTACAAGGAATGAACTAAGTAATTCCTCCAAAGATGGCTTTTGTTCTCCCACATGTGTACTCGTACTTGCTTGATTCTGATATCCCGGAGGTGGTTGCAACACATTTCTTGTATTGCTATACGAGAAATTTTCATGATTGCGAAGTCCCGGATGATAATGCGTCGGCAATTGATTCCCTCGATTGTTAAAACCCCGATTGTTCACATAATTCGCTTGCTCCGTATCGGGATCACAATTTCTTGACTTATCTCCATGACTGTCTCTGGTTGTTGTTTTCCACCCGAATTTAGAGTAGCAATTTGCTTTGACAAAGCGGAAATTTGAGAGGCCAATGCAGACATAGTATCAAGTTCAAGAACACCGGCAATTAGATCTTTCAGAAGGCAATTGATAACTATTGGCAGCCATTTCTTTGAGTAAAAGCATGGCTTCACTTGGAGTTTTAGCCATCAATGTACCTCCCGCTGCAGCATCTATAATAGTTCTCGAATGCCCATTCATACCATTGTAGAAATACTGAACTTTTTGCCAATCTGTGTACCCGTGTTGTGGACACCTCCTCAATAATTCTTTGAATCGCTCCCAAGCTTCGTAGAGTGGCTCAAAGTCGAGTTGATGAAATTGAGCAATCTCACTTTTCAGTTGAAGTGTCTTGCTAGGTGGAAAGAATTTTGCCATGACTTTTTCAGTGAGATCATTCCAACTAGTAATACTTCAAGGTGGGAAGGTTTGAAGCCATTGTCTAGCTTTATCACGAAGTGAAAACGGAAATAACCTCAACCGAATAGCTTCATCGGGAACCCCATTCATTTTGATAGTGTCACATATCTCGAGAAAAATAGCCAAATGAGCGTTCGGGTCGTCTACGGCACTTCCCCCAAACTGATTCTGTTGCACCATGTTTATTAGGGCTGGCTTCAATTCAAAATTATTTGCATTGATAGGTTGGCGAACAATGCCCGAATAGTTTTGATTCGTGGTTGGTCGAAAATAGTCCCGCATGGCCCTTTCCGGTGGTGCAACAATAGGTATGCGGTCTTCATCATCACCGATTCCTGCCATTTTTGTGAATTCGATTCTTCGTGTGGCTCTAATCTTTCGAAGCGTTCTTTCAATTTCTGGATTAAATTAGCACTTTTATTTTTTTGCATCAACAAGAAAACACAAAAATGACAATGACCCTATTGTAACAAAAAAAACCAATCTAAATTAAAGTAAAACTACTAACTAATAATATTAGCGCATTTAAGATGAATTATTCCCCAGCAACGGCGCCAAAAACTTGTTAGAGATTTTGCTAACTGCAAGTCTACGGTGTCAAGTTTTAATATAGAGAAGTAAGGTTGTCGAATCCACAGGGAATAATTATCGAATTATCGCTAAGTATTATAATATAGTAGTCTAACTTTATTTAGAAATTCAATATTTGATGGAGTTGATTATACTAAAATACCAAAAATAAATCAAGAATATGAAAAATATCAATGAGTTTATCCAAATGATTAAATGAATTCTAGAGGTATGATGAATCTAGTTATCCCTTATGTTATCAATATGGTTTATCAATCATCAATTATCAATTTATAAGTCAAGATTTCTACAATAATCATTTCCTCTCTCGAGTGCCAAATGATTTTAGATCTAATTGGGAAATCAATATCTCTATAAAAATCACCAATTGAAATCTCAATAAAAGCTATGAATCTTGATAAATGACTTCAAAGGATTCACAAATCTCTCAATTCTATGAAATCCTAGGTTATGTTATTCCAAGGTCATGTATTTAATTACCTCTCTCAAGTGTCAAATCAAATACACCAAACACTCTAAATTATTGATCAAGTAAGTTAGAAGCAATTGATCCAAATAGCACAAATAAATTGATAGATCTAGATTGACAAACCACAATTTCAAAACATAAGTTCAAACATAGATTACATCATCCCTCTAGAATTATAGAGTTTAGCTCATGATTAAAGAAAATGAATCCATAGGAATACAACAATACATCTCACAAGATATGCAGAAGGCAACAAAATAAGAATAAGAGTTGGGGAATCTTCTCTATTTCTAGATGATAGAATCCTTCAATCTTCTTCTCCAAACCGTTCCCAAGATGTTCCAAGCCTTCTCTATTGTCTTCTAGCATTTGTTTTGTTGGCTGCTAAGGGTCCAAGATCCCTAATTTCACGCCCAAGACTTGTATTTATACCCCCACAAAAGTCCAAGAAAAAGGAATAAGTTACATTGTAATTTTCGCCCCGAGCCAAGGGCGACACAAGACAAGATCAAGGGCGCCCGTCTCAACTTTTCCGCTCGTGACAAGGGGCGCAAAAATGGGAGGTATTAGCGCTTATTTTCAATCGTTTCAGGCTGGCAAGCTGGCGCTAAAAGACGGATTTATAGCCGCCACTTCAAATTCATTTGCCATGTTTTTTCACCCAAGTTGGGTCTTGTGCTTGCGTAGCGCCACGCCGATTCAAGCCCAAAATTGCGATTTTCCTCTTTTCCTTCTTCTTCAAATGCGATTTCTTCCTCCCAAATACGTTTTTCGCTGTTTTCATCAATTTTCGGCTACCAAAATTTGTATTAACTCTTCAACGACACTTAATGAAATAAAATGGACTCTAGCGACTCTAAAACATCCAAAATTAATATAAAATCCTAGTCTAGAATACATTATTAAGTTGGTAAGATACCAACTTAGCAATAGGATTTGGTTCAAATGGGACACCCCATCTTATTTGAGACGGTGGGGATTTATCCAAGCCATTGGATTGATATTTTGTATGGCTAAGATCATTTCCTTTATTTTAGGATGGTTTTAACTGATTCAATTAAAAAAGGTCAAAGTAGTAATTATCGAAATATTAAGTCAGGGGCGTTTAGTAATTTTGTAAAAGGTGATTGATTTATTTCTTTATTAATTCGCGCTATTTTTGGGGAGTTCAAACATCGTATCTCTGTGTATTCTCTCTTTGATATTCCCGTCTCTTCACATCTTCTCCCCTCAAACACTCCATACCCTCTCAAACACTCCTTTTCTCTCTCCGTCAAAAATCTTCTGAATCAGTTCAAAATCTCTTTCTTTTTTCCATTACCTTCAACAACTCACGTCCGCCTTCACTCCCTTCTTCGTCTATCGCCGTCAACAACAGTCGTCCGGCAATATCACTCCAAGCGACCGACGGCCCCTAACATCCACAACTTCTTATCTTCTCTCTCACTGTTCCGGCTCAACCGTGACCGTCCGAAGTGGAGGAAAGTCCATCGCTCTTCAACCGGCGGCGCACAACCCCTGGCTCTTCTCCTCCTTTCGACCGACAGTAAGTTTGGTACTTATTTGTTTAATTTCTTGTATTTGTAATTTTTACCTAAATGTTGAATTTTTTTTGTAGAATTAGTGTTTGTAGTTTCTAGGGTTCTATATTTTTATTTTTTGGGGGAAATTCTGAAAATGATAATTTTCAAAATTTTGAACTGAATCTTTGCTTTAAATTCAAGTATTTTCATTATTGGGACCATTTTTGCAATTTTTGGGTTTTTTTATTGGTTGCATATTAGATGAAGTTGGAGATTGATGCTTTAAATTCAAGTATTTTCATTATCTTCTGGCCGTGATGTTTAATACTTGAAAGTTGAAATTTTATGAATATCTCTAAACCCAGTTATGTGGGTGAAGTTTTGGTGGGTTTTTTTAATTCAAGTATTTTCATTATTTTCGGTTTAGCCATTTGACCAACCGAACTTTCGGTTCGGTTCGGTTCGTTTTGGTTTCAACCGAAGAACTCCCTTAGAAATTACAAAGATGCAGTTTATTGTTGATTTAACGCTATGTTTACTTGTAATTCAGTCATGTTGCAGATCCGGCATTTTCCAGACACTAGGGATCAAAGCTGTTTGTATTTAGTTGTTGAAGCTTCAGCATGGTGATATATGTTGATAAATGGTTTTATTATGATTTTGATGATTTTGTTTTTACACCAAAACAATGATTTTAAAGGTTGTCCAAATACTCCTAAATGATTTAAAATGGTTTTAATATTTTCAGTATTTCTTCAAATTTGTTTTAACTAAAATGGACAACACTTTTAATGATTTTATGTCAAAATATTTTTACATCAAAACTATGTCCCTGAATGTTGTCCTAATACTCCCGATCGGTCTAAAATGTTTTTACTATTTTTCGGAGTATTTCTTGGAGTTTATTTTCGATATAAAATTGGACAACACTTATGTTCCAGCTCGACCGGCCGCCCTATAGGGCAACCCGCACTGTGTTGAGTTTTGGAACAGAAAAAAGGGACGGAGACAAAAATGAGGGGGCCGGTCGACCCGGAGGTCGCCGGTGGGGGCGACCGGCCGACCATAGGCGGCCGTGCCGGTGCAAGGCGTCCCCTCGAAAACAGATCAATCTGTTTCTTATTTTTGGTCTCTCGGCCGGTCCAACATAGGCGGCCGGTCGGACCCCGTCGACGGTCCCCCCTGTGTAAATTTCGCAGAGAACTCAATTTCAACTTATCTCTCGCGACGGTCGTCTTAAGTTTTGACAAAAAAATGTAACCGTTGTGCAAACAGACATCCTTTCCTTAATTTGTGGGATTGATTTCTAACATGACTCTTTTCTTCAATTGTCTTGCAATGTTTTTAGAATTCATGTCCCCAAGAGGAGCCTATCATGTACAAGACATCTTCTATAAATAGAGGAAGAATTGAAGCAACACTATATGAGAGAAAACTACAACACAACAAGATACACTCAAGAATACACTTGTGCTTACATTGTCATATTTCTTGTTGTAATTTGCCTAGCTATTCACTTTCACATTCTTGAGGTCTAGGCTATTCTTGATTACACTTGCACTCTATTGTATTATCAATTATCGAGTTGTAATCTTGAATTTGGGTAATCATTCAACACAAGATATCCTTGTGAGTGTTCTTGTGGTAAGAACACTTGGGTGATCTAGGTGATAGGTGTAAGAAGATTGTGGTAATCTTCTTGTTGAGGTGTTGAAGAGTGTGGTGCTCTTCAAGGGTGAAGATTGTGGTAATCTTCACAAGGTGCCGTTTGGAGATTGTGGTAATCTTCAAGTGAGATTGTGGTAATCTCAAAGGTGGTGTTGAAGAAGAGTGTGGTGCTCTTCAAGGTGTTGTAAGTTGAATTTGTATTAATTTTGGTAATTAATAAAATTCTTTTTCTTTGAAATCCATCCGGATATCTTTGGGGTGGTAGAGGATTAGGCCCTAGAGTGGGTTGAACCTCTTTAAATCGACGTGTGTTGTTTACATTCCGCACCTTATTATTATCTTTGAGCATTCGGTTTGAAAAAGAGGGCGAAATCGAAAAGATGGAGATAATCTATTCACCCCCCCTCTAGATTATCGTAGCCGCTTGGACTTACAATATATAGTTTGATGAAGTACATAAATTGTTTTTTGGTAACCTAATATATGTTGTCCTCCCAAAAGTTTAGCCTTATGCC
Organism: Rehmannia glutinosa; assembly: GCA_016081115.2. NCBI lineage: Eukaryota > Viridiplantae > Streptophyta > Magnoliopsida > Lamiales > Orobanchaceae > Rehmannia > Rehmannia glutinosa. The sequence goes on from JABTTQ020003253.1 coordinate 611,054, forward strand.
CAGAACTTGTGGTGCGGTGTTGATTATTTGTCACGGTAGCAATATTCCCCGGAAATCTAGTGAATTTTTTTGCTTCCCGGTGAAAATAGGTCTTTTAATTTTCCCTTGGTTATTTGAATGTCCATAGTTTTCTCATAGCTCCCCGGTTTGCCAATGTACTTGGTTAAAAGAATCGCTTACTCATATCAGTAAAAGTTCAAAATTTTCACATTTGATATATGCATTGTAGGGTTGTATGGTTTCCATTGCAAATTCATTGTACGAATACTGTAGTATTAATGTGTATTTAGTGCAATGTAATGTATACATGATATATATTTTTACTCAATGTCTCTTTGTTCACTTGGTGTATTTTTACCGTATATATAGTGCAAATTCAATGTACATATAATGAAGTATTACTGTTTTACACCCATGTGTTGTTTATTGTTGATTTAACGCTATGTTTACTTGTATTTGTTGCTAGATGCGGGTTTTTTCATTATATCTTTCTTCGAGGGGTTGTGATCGGATGTCATGGTCCGTAAAAATGCTAAATTGAGTAGGTTGTCTATGCCGTGGAGGGACTCGAGAACAAAGTTGATTGTGGGATTTTGCAATGCGCCACATGGAGACATACGGGCGGAGGCGCAAGAGGTTGGGATTGCGGGCTAAAAAAGGGTGGTGGGAATCTAATATCTAACCTTCGCATTAAGTATTGCTACTCGATTATTAGCAAAGAGAACAATGAGCAAAGAGAGAAAAGAGTCGATGGAGGCAAGGAAGTTCGGATGGGGAAGGATGTTATGTGATTATCGGCCTTTTTTAGGATGAACGTGTATTAACTCTATGTTACTATTTTATTTTGTCGGTTCTGTTTGTTGGATTATTTATTTCCTTGGCATTTCGTGTTGAATTATCTTTGTGAATGCTACAATGGTCTAGTTAGGCAATTTTGCTGTTGGTTATTTTTTGGGGGTCTAACTGAATATCGTTTTTGTTGGAATGTTTAATTTTGCAGTTTAATTAATTGGTTTGTGTTGTGTGTGTGGTTTAATGTTTGTTAATATGCGCCCATGATAGTCGAATGCTGTATAATTAGTATTAGAATGTTGTATCATTAGTGTTGTTTTACAGTAAATTAAAAACTGAATATCGTTTTGGTGTATAATTAGTATTAGAATGATGTATAATTAGTGTATTTGTATTGTAAATTAAAAACTGAATCTAGTTTTGGTGTATAATTAGTATTAGAATGATGTATAATTAGTGTATTTTTATTGTAAATTAAAACTGAATATAGTTTTGGTGTATAATTAGTATTAGAATGTTGTATATTTAGTGTATTTTTACTATATAATTAGTATTAGAATGTTGTATAATTAGTGTATTTTTACTGTAGAATTAGTCTATTTTTTTGTATAATTTTGCGGATGGTTATTTTGAAGTTTAACTAAGTATCGCTTTGTTGGAATGTTTAATTAATGCAGATTTTAATGTGTACATATTTTTAGGATGCTGGTACGTGTTGTGTGTGGTTTAATGTTTGTGCATTTTTAGGATGCTGGTACATATTTTTATCGAAGGATTTATAATTAGAATTAGAAAGTTGTATAATTCGTGTATTTTTACTGCATAATTAGTATTAAAATCGAGTAAAATTTGTGCAGTTGTACTGTATGATTATTATAAAAATGTTGTATATTTGTGCAATTTTTTAGTGTTTTTTGAGGGGAAAAGGATATTTTTAATTTTTGTTTTGGATGGTGTAGGAATGAGCATGTATATATTACGGCAAAATCAAAGCAAGAATGTGTGTATACTGAATATACATTTTTTTAGATTTTAATGTAACACGATGAGCATGTATAATTGTCATATTTCACTGTACTATATATACATGTTTACTATGTAATGAATGCAGTTATTTCGTACGGTAAAAATATGAATAAAAAAATAAATTATAATGAGCAGGTGATAACATACTAATCAAACAGTAAAATGTACTAACCAAACATTATTCTTGATGCAAAGAAACATTGAAAACATACTAAAACTTGATGTGCCTTTGTTGATTGAAAATGTTTAATATTTAATTAGGGTTTTGAACGTTTGGGTCATGTTCTACTGTTATGGGTTGTGACCTCGCCACATATACCACATCGTCTCTTCAATTTTGTGCTTGTTTTGATAGCTTTCTCCCTTTGACTTTGTATACGACTTTTCACGCGGCTCCCATTACCTTTGTTTTTTGCTTGTTGTGGTGGCAATATATTGATATCCTTTCCTGATGTTGTCCCACAATAGGTTTCAATAACTGCTGGCTTGCCAACTACGGACCTTTCATTCTCTTGTTCAAGTAGTAGTTTTTGCTTTTCTTCTGATAGTAAGCGTGACAAAGATGACAATTTCTCTGTATCACTTTGGGCGAGCCCAAGACAACAATGGAAATCTGACCAAAGCTTGTTGAGAGTTACACATGTTGTGTTGCCTCCATTGAATTGGTACACATCACCGTTCCTTGAAAAAGGATGAATCGATGCATTTTTCAACCAACGCCTTGTTAGATATTTGGATGGAATTTCTTGTTCTCCCTTTAGCAATAACAGTATATGGCGACAAAGTAGTCCGCTTGGTTCAAACATTTTACAACTGCACTTTGACATTGACTCATTCTTGTAACAAATGACATCATATTCCCTACCTGTTTTGTCTCTTATTTTGTAAGAACATGTGTCTGTATTATCAATCACACCAACCACTTTGCAACTGAAACACGAATCTTCAATTTCTTTGCTGACTTCTGAGAACACTGCATGTGTGTACGCTGATGCTGCATGTTTCTCAATCTACAACGGTGTTTTGCATTTGGGATTTAACATTTCACATTTGTTGCCTAATTTATCGGATTCGTGGCGTTGTGAGACCATGGCACATTAAAAGTGCATAAAAAGTTCCACCAAACTTGCCTGAGGGTTTGTGAAATTGCCAAACCAACTATTCGTACTTTCAGATCTTGACGTTGTCCTTATTAGACCTCCCATTGGCACATCCCTAACATATGCTGGTATCCATTTTTGTCTAAGAGCGATCATTGTATTAAGCCATGGATGCGAAGTTAACTCATACTCAAGCATTAAATCATGCCATTTTGTCTCGAACTCTGTTGGCTCATCGTAATCATTCCATACAACAGAATTTAGTTTCAGCCTGAAACTATTATCCTTGAGCAATGCTGGACTGACTTTGGTGTTTACCTTCTCCATGATGTGCCACATACATAGTCGATGACTGATACTTTGGAAAACAACTTGTATTGCATTCTTCATTGCGGGGTCTTGGTCAGTAACAATATATCTTGGTTCTTTGCCCATTGCTTCTAAGAAATTCTTGAATAGCCATATGTATGACGCTTCATCTTCCTTTAGTATCAACCCAGCTCCAAACGTTACACAACGCTTATGATTATCTATTTCCGTAAAAGGCGCGAACACCATCTTGTACCTGCCATTTTGCATAAATAATTTCAATTCAATAGACATTGAAATAAATTTGTAGTACAATGAAATTTCAATTAATATACAGTGAATATCACCTACCAGTACAGTAATATTAAAAAGAACTAACAATATTATACAATGAAATTTCAATTATTATACAGTAAATATCACCTACCAGTACAGTAATATTAAAAAGAACTAACAATATTATTTGGAAGGATTACTAGATCTTTGTATTTTTGTATAAATGCAATTCAATACACAGTAGAATAAAAATAGCTTACAGCGAAATTTTGAAATTACACAGTACAATACTCGTATCCAGATAGTAATATCACAGTAAATAAACAACACCTATTCGTATTATTACACAGTTAATATCACCTACAAGTACAGTAATATTAAAATGAATTAACAATATTTTTATGGAAGGATTAATAGGTCTTTGTATTTTTTTTTATAAATGTCATTCGAAGCACGGAGGAATAAAAATATCATACACAGCGAAATTTTGATATTTAAACAGTACAATGCTCGTATCCAGAGAGTAATGTCAAAGCAAATAAATAGCACCTGTTCGTATTGTACGTAGCATCAAATGAAACGATGTCGCCAAATACGCCATAATTTCGCACTGATGTCTGGTCTGCCCAAAATAGTCGGGTTAGATGATCATTCTCATCGACATCATAATTAAATGCCATTCCTAGACTTATTTCCTTTTTCCTCAAGCACTTATCTATTACCAACTGCGCATCTGCACCACATATGTAGGCCTGCAAGTCTCTCCTAAAGTTTTTGAAGTCTATTTGAAGTGCTCCGACATTGGAGTACCCTCCCACCATCTCTTTAAACACCCTGAGGGTTTTAGCAGTACCAACATTTGCCTTTGTGCAATTCAAGATGAACTGTTGTTCGCCTATTTTTATAGCTTCACCGCAAGTGTACGGATCAGTTTATAGAATAGGGTTTGCAAGGTCGAATCCACAGGGATTAATAAATTAATGTACTAAGTATTGGATTATAATAGTCCTATTTTTATCTAAACTATCGAACTGTGATGGATTGGTTTTGTTAATACTAAAGCAGAAATTAATCCTAAATTAGCAAAGTAAAGAGTGATTAAAAGATCAAGTATGGATGGATGGATTCCTGGGTTATGGTTTCAATTAATATCCCACTTTTATGCTCAGGTTAAGTAAACCAAGGTTAAACATATTCTTCTCTATAGACCAATCACAAAAGTAATTTACCCCCTCTCTCGAGATGTATGTAAAAGCGTTGATTGGAATATCTATGTTAGCATCTCTACTCAACATGAGATATCCAACTCCCAAAAGTTCAAAAGATTATAAGGTCTCACAAATATTCACAGACTTCTCAATCATGCAATCTATTTGTGTCAAGTACTCAAGATCTAGTATTGAAACTCATCGGTTAGAATTATGGATCAATACATCAAACAAGTTTAGATCAAAGGCCTTTTGATAAAACAAGAATTAAAGCAAAGTACTTGAATAGAGAAAGAAAACATTAACTTCAATTATCATTAATCATCACATAAAAGTGTTTATTAATCTACTCCCAAACCCGGGAATCACAAGAAGTTTAGCCAGACATTGAAGATAAACAATTCATAGATAAATTATTCATAATCAAAATCTAACTAATTGAAATAACGATACGATGGAATGAGTGACTCGGTGATGACGACGATCTCTCGATCTATCTTCAATCCTCGAAGGTGTGGTTGCGGTCTTGATTGATCTCTCGAAGTTTCCGGTGGGAAACTGCTCTTTTCTCTGGTTTCTAGGGTAAAAATCAGCGTGTCCTTGTTTGTGGCCGCCCCGGGTCTATTTGTACTTCATTCGAGTCGAAACCTAATTAAGATTGGATGAACCTCTATTTTTTCCGCAGCGAGGCACGGTCGTGCCCTTTTGGCATGCCCGGCCCGTGTTGGGTGCCGAACAACTTGTTAACTTTTCTCCAGAGGAGCACGGACGTGCCCATATGGCACGGGTTGCCCGTGCTCTAAGCCGAACTTTGAGTCTTCATGTCTGGGTTGAGCACGGGTTGTGCTAGAGGAGCACGCCCTGCCCGTGCTCACCTAGAACAATACGCACATGGGCTATTTTCTTCCATTTCTCGCCCGGTTCGTCCAACTTCTTCTCGATTCGACTCCAAACTTCGTCCCTCATGTCAAGTATTGGCGGTTGCAATACCCGAATTGTTGCCACCATGCTACAAATATAGATAAATTCCTACAAAACGAGCAAAGCGTAATCCAATTCCACAAAACAAGAATAATACCCAATTAACTCATATAACGCATGCATATCCACACATTCTAGCCAATATGAAGCCCAAAATACCAGTCAATCAAACCCCCAAACTTAAACTGTTGACAGTCCCGGTCAACACTTTATAAGCAAGACAACAAAATTTGGGGAAAAGAAGAGCAACTCAAGAACACCGCATCATAATTCATATCCTCTATCCATAGACATCAAGCACAAATCAACCAAGTTTCAAAGAGTTAACACAGAGCACAAGTTTATAAAAATCAAGGTAAAACACTTCAAATCACCCCTCTCAAGGATAAAGTGTATACTCTGCTCACTAGAATGATAAGGGACGTGTATTCGCTCAAGTCATATCAATGTTGAAGAATTGCCATATGCTTGTAAATCGTCTCACATCTCCGCCACTCGTTTGTATGCAATTCACAAATCATAAAGGACTTTATTTAAGGTTGTAATGAAGGCTCTTTGGTTAAGGTAGGGAAATATGGATAAAGTAACTCAAGTCTAGCGTATAGATTGGAAAACACCTTTGTTCTTCTCTAACCATTTTTCTAATTCCACTCGACTATGTGCTTCCAATCGCCTTATATCCTCTCACTTTTCTATTTCTCCCTTCTTTTTCATACACATTATTCCCTTCGCCTTACATCACAATTCTCAGCCTATTTTTCACTTCTGGCCGACTCATTTTGCAGTCGTTTTTTTTTCGACTTTTGTGAGTATTTTTCTCCTTTTTCCTCTTTTATTCCCAAATTCCCAACATGTACATATTTTCTTACTTTTGACACTCCTTCATTCAATCCTTTATTCATCCCCTTTTTCTCAACTCTATACGCTTAAGCTCGTGGTAATGTGATTATATTACATAAGATTCGAAGGCTTAAAATGTGGCTATCAAAAATCAGGCAATAGGCTCAAATTGGCTAACTAGGGAAATCAAATATCATAGGATAGGCAAAAGGCTTCAAAGGCTTAACAAAGATGGCCTAAAATCATTTTCATGAATGCATACAACATGTGACTTCGACGGAGAAACCAAAGCAAGTTCTAGAATTCAAATCAAACATGAATGACACACTCAAACACAAACAAGACTGCATATTATGAAAGCAGTAAAGGCTCAAAAGCTCACAGGCTTGTAAGTGCATAATTCAAAGTATGTTCACCAAGATTCAACAATCACATGCTCCACGTGAACCATTTTTAACCCGATCAACTCACACTCAACATCTAATTCAAAACAACACAAGTCAATTCGCAAATGCTCCCAAGGTCAAGATCTCAATCAAAACACAACAAACACACAAAAGCAGTCAACTCACTCCCTAACAACTAGGAAAGCAATAAACGTGCTAAAGCGATAAACATGCTAAAACCATAAAAGAAATTAAAACATCTAATGCAATGCAACCTATAGGCTCTACATGCAACTAAATGAATGCAAACGCCACACCCATAAAAAAAAAATACTACCTCTCCCCCCAAACTTGAATGAAATTATAGCTCATGCAAGAGAAGGTAGAATTTCAATGAAAAGTGTGGAAAGGACCTGGATCACTGTGGGGGTGGTGGCGGGTAGTGGCCCTGAGAGATATGTGAATTCTCGATCCGTAGTACTGCCTGCAATATCTCCAACTCCCGCTGCTCGTGTGCTTGGTTCCACAAGCTCTAAGCATGGTACCTTTGATCTTGTACTTCTTGGTAAGCACAAAAATCACTCCTATGTTGTCGCAAGCTTTCCTCAAATGCAGAGAACCTGTCATGATCAAACCCCCTCTCCTGCCTATCATACTCATGCGCCAACATGACCAAGTCTTCTTCGTCGGGCAACCCGGCTACCCTGCGCCTTTTTTGTGCGGCCAAACCCTGCATGACTCTGATATGCTCCTCAGAGTACATAAGCCAGTTGATTTGGTTATCAATCACCGATGTGAGCTGTGGGTTAGGAAGGGGAAAGGAAGACCCGACTTTTTGTTGAAAACAGAGGATATTCTCCTCATTGTTGATGATCTTCATGGTATGAAGGGCACTCAAGTTGATGCTTCGGCTACCCGCTAATGGCTCCATATGGCTTATATCCCCCAATTAAGATCTTCCCCACATCATGCTGTTGTATGTAGACAGCGTGTTCCACGAAGTAAGCCGCCATGTTATAGGGGGTGCGAGTAAGCATACACCATAGCAAGAATAACTCTCTCGCTTGCATACCCCCATTGTTGTACCGGGCGAATACCGAGTGGGCCGTCTGTTCGCCTTTTTTCTTAGCTTCACCGCAAGTGTACGGATCAGTTTATAGAATAGGGTTTGCAAGGTCGAATCCACAGGGATTAATAAATTAATGTACTAAGTATTGGATTATAATAGTCCTATTTTTATCTAAACTATCGAAATTTGAAGGTTTGGTTTTATTACTACTAAAGCAGAAATTAATCCTAAAATAACAAAGTAAAGAGTGATTAAAAGATCAAGTATAAATGGATGGATTCTTGGGTTATGGTTTCAATTAATATCCCACTTTTATGCTCGAGTTAAGCAAACCAAGGTTAAACGTATTCTTCTCTATAGACCAATCACCAAAGTAATTTACCCCTCTCGAGATGTATGTAAAAGCGTTGATTGGAATATCTATGTTAGCATCTCTACTCAACATGAGATATCCAACTCCCAAAAGTTCAAAAGATTAATAGATCTCACAAATATTCTGAGACTTCTCAATCATGCAATCTATTTGTGTCAAGTACTCAAGATCTAGTATTGAAACTCATCGGTTAGAATTATGGATCAATACATCAAACAAGTTTAGATCAAAGGCCTTTTGATAAAACAAGAATTAAAGCAAAGTACTTGAATAGAGAAAGAAAATATTAACTTCAATTATCATTAATCATCACATAAAAGTGTTTATTAATCTACTCCCAAACCCGGGAATCACAAGAAGTTTAGCCATACATTGAAGATAAACAATTCATAGACAAATTATTCATAATCAAAATCTAACTAATTGAAATAACGATACGATGGAATGAGTGACTCGATGATGATGTCGATCTCTCGATCTATCTTCAATCCTCGAAGGTGTGGTTGCGGTCTTGATCAATCTCTCCAAGTATCCGGTGGGAAACTGCTCTTTTCTCTGGTTTCTAGGGTAAAAATCAGCGTGTCCTTGTTTGTGGCCGCCTCGGGTCTACTTGTACTCCGTTCGGGTCGAAACCTAGTTGAAATTGGATAAGCTCTGTTTTTTTCGCAGCACGGCACGGTCGTGCCCTTTTGGCACGCCCAGCCCGTGCTGGGTGCCGAACAATTTGTAATTTTTCTTCAGAGGAGCACGGGCGTGCCCATATGGCACGGGCTGCTCGTGCCCTAGGCCGAACCTTGAGTCATCATATTTGGGTTGAACACGGGTTGTGCTAGAGGAGCACGCCCTGCCCGTGCTCACCTAGAATAATATGCACATAGACTATTTTCTTCCGTTTCTCGCTCGGTTCGTCCAACTTCTTCTCGATTCGACTCCAAACTTCGTCACTCATGTCAAGTATTGGCGGTTGCAATGCCCGAATTGTTGCCACTATGCTACAAATATAGATAAATTCCTACAAAACGAGCAAAGCGTAATCCAATTCCACAAAACAAGAGTAATACCCAATTTACTCATATAATGCATGCATATCCACACATTCTAGTCAATATTAAGCCCAAAATACATGCAAAATACTAGTCAATCAAACCCCCAAACTTAAACTGTTGACAGTCCCAATCAACACTTTATAAACAAGACAACACAACTGGGGAAAAGCAGAGCAACTCAAGAACACCGCATCATAATTCATGTCATCTATCCATAGACATCAAGCACAAATCAACCAAGTTTCAAAGAGTTAACACGGTGCACAAGTTTATAAAAATCAAGGTAAAACACTTCAAATCACGCCTCTCAAGGATAAAGTGTATACTCTTCTCAATAGAATGATAAGGGACGTGTATTCGCTCAAGTCATATCAATGCTGAAGAATTACCATATGCTTGCGAATCATCTCACATCTCCGCCACTCGTTTGTATGCAATTCACAAATCATAAAGGACTTTATTTAAGGTTGTAATGAAGGCTCTTTGGTTAAGGTAGGGAAATATGGATAAAGTGACTCAACTCTCGCGTATATATTGGAAAACACCTTTGTTCTTCTTTAACCATTTTTTTTTTAATTCCGCTCGACTATGTGCTTCCAATCGCCTTATATCCTCTCACTTTTCTATTTTTCTCTTCTTTTTCATACACATTATTCCCTTCGCCTTACATCACGATTCTCAACCTATTTTTCACTTCTGGCTGACTCACTTTGCAATCGTTTTTTTTTTTCTCGACATTTGTGAGTATTTTCCTCTTTTTTCATCTTTTATTCCCAAGTTCCCCACATGTACACATTTTCTGACTTATGACACCCCTCCATTCAATCCTTTATTCATCTCCTTTTTTTCTCAATTTTATACGCTTAAGCTCAGGGTAACAGTTACATTACATAGGATTCGAAAGCTTAAAATGTGGCTATCAAAGATCAGGCAATAGGCTCAAATTGGCTAACTAAGGAAATCAAATATCATAGGGTAAGCAAAAGGCTTCAAAGGCTTAACAAAGATGGCCTAAAATCATTTTCATGAATGCATACAACATGTGACTTTGACGGAGAAACCATAGCAAGTTCTAGAATTCAATTCAAACATGAATGACACACTCAATCACAACAAGACTGCATATTTATGAAAGCAGTAATGGCTTAAAAGCTCACAGGCTTGTAAGTGCACAATTCAAAGTATGTTCACCAAGATTCAATAATCACATGCTCCACGTGAACCATTTTCAACCCGATCAACTCACACTCAACATATAATTCAAAACAACACAAATCAATTCGCAAATGCTCCCAAGGTCAAGATCTCAATCAAAACACAACAAACACACAAAAGCGGTCAACTCACTCCCTAACAACTAGGAAAGCAATAAACGTGCTAAAGCGATAAACGTGCTAAAACCATAAAAAAATTAAAACATCTAATGCAATGCAACCTATATGCTCTACATGCAACTAAATGAATGCAAACGCCACACCCATCAAAAAAATATACTACCTCTCCCCCCCAAACTTGAATGAAATTATAGCTCATGCAGGAGAAGGTAGAATTTCAATGAAAAGTGTGGAAAGGACCTGGATCACTGTGGGGGTGGCGGCGGATAGTGGCCCTGGGAGATATGCCAATTCTCGATCCGTAGTACCGCCTGCAATATCTCTGACTCCTGCTGCTCGTGTGTTTGGTTCCACAAGCTCTGCGTCTGGTACCTTTGATCTTGGACTTCTTGGTAAGCACGGAAATCACTCCTATGTTGTCGCAAGCTTTTCTCAAATGCACAGAACCTGTCATGATCATACTGTCCCCCACGCTCCTCGCCTTGGCGGGAGCTCTCTGGAATATCAGGATGTCCCTGTGGGCCGCTCTGATCGAAACTTCCCTGTTGGAAGCCTTGCTCAAACCCCCGCTCCTGTCTATCATACTCCTGCGCCTCCATGACCAAGTCTTCTTCGTCGGGCAACCCGGCTACCCTTCACCTTTTTCGTGCGGCCAAACCCTGCATGACTCTGATATGCTCCTCAGAGTACATAAGCCAGTTGATTTGGTTATCAATCATTGCTGTGAGCTGTGGGTGAGGAAGGGGAAATGAAGACCCGACTTTTTGTTGAAAACAGAGGACATTCTCCTCATTGCTAATGATCTTCATGGTATGGAGAGCGCTCAAGTTGATGCTTCGGCTGCCCTCTAATGGCTCCATATGGCTTGTATCAACCTCAAAATGGCACGCAATGGGGGTTATCATTCCCCCAATTAAGATCTTCCCGACATCATGCTGATGTATGTAGACAGCGTGTTCCACGAAGTAAGCTGCCATGTTATAGGGGGTGCGAGTGAGCATACACCATAGCAAGTATAACTCTCTCGCTTGCATACCCCCATTGTTGTACCCGATGAATACCGAGTGGGCCGTCACTTTTTGAATATAGCGAAAGATGGGGTTGCGGAGTTACGATGCTTTAGAAGAGCGTGCGGCATATTGCATGAGGCCGGTTTTGGGAGTTTCTGTCAACAACCGCCAAAATTCACGCGCATTGTAATTTTCAGCCATTTTGTATGGGACGTCGGATGGTACCCCAAAAATTTGATTTAGCTCGGCGATCGTGATTTCCCGCCTTACATTGCCCATTCTGAAGTGGATTTTCCTAGGCTCGTTTCTTGGTCGCGTTTCCGTAACTTGGACGGTGCTTAGAAATTCGAGTACGAGTGTTTTGTATGTTGGCCATCGTCCTTGCATGAACGCGGTCCACCCAACTCGTTCAAACATTTGCCACACCTCCTCGTGTATCCCTAGTGTTTGGGTACACTCATCATCAGCATAGCGTGTGGGAATGTAATCACGATTGATGAGTCGGTTCCAACGCGCCATGATATCATGCTCGGTGAATGTGAGTCCATAGGCAAGTGGGCTGTTGGGGTCTATTGGTCTTGCATTTCTCCTCAAACATCCACCCCGGCCTCTTTGTGGTTCAGCCATTGGTGAGATGTACCTGGCAAAATAATCGTGAGAATCCATACGTGCCAAGTAAAAACAACGATGAATTAATACAACAATTACGCTAGAGGTATAGTAGCTCATCTCAACAATTCGATCCATAATTAAGCTTTCAACTCACATACCAATATAATTGCCGAGAATCCTAGCCACTAACATCCTAAACAATCTAGCACAAGTATAATCCATCAAGTAATCAACTAAATTCATCACAATACAACAACCCACAAGGTGTTCGATAAAATGCCCCATAGAAAATTTCAATTAAAATCATGGCTAAAGTATCAAACAAGCATGATATGTCAACCCTAGTCCATAATCTTCAAGAAATTTGACATAAAAATTTCAATCCATACCTTAAATTCCGAGAATTGGAAGAGAGTTGGATTTTTTGAAACCCTAGGTGCTATCTACCCCAAATCCTTGCTTCCAATCAAATTCATAAGTGAAATTCGTGTTTAGAGTAGTGTGGGAAATGAGTAGTGATGATATCTAGGAGAAATTTTTGAAAAGAAAATTGGAGGGGGAGTGTCTCTTGTTCGTCCGTGCGCTAAGGGAGGGAGAATTTGTGAAAAAATTAGACCCTGCCCGTCTGTTTTAAACTCTCAGCAGGTAGGCGCACGGGCGTGCTCTTTTGGCACGGGCTGCCCATGCTGGGGGTCGAAGGTTGGAGCCCAAATTTCCTGAAAGAGCACGGGCCGTGCCAAATGTCACGGGTGGCCCGTGCTAGGGGCCGAACGCCAAACTCTTCAGGTGTGGGGTAGCACGGGCCGTGCGCATGGCGCACGGGCTGCCCGTGCTAAATGCCGTACCTTGTTTTCGAATTTTTTTTTATATAAAAAATAAGGAAAACTTCTAACCTATGAAAGCAATTAAATCCTAACTTAGAAAAGGGAAAAGAAACAAATTAAGAAACATGGGAAGAAATAAAACAACAAAACCATTGGGTTGCCTCCCAACAAGCGCTAAATTTAACGTCTATATCTTGATGCTTGTTTAGTCGATCACGGCTCTAGCAATGTGAGGCGTGTCACCTCCTCCTTTTGCTCCCGGCTCAAGTAATGCTTGATTCTCTGGCCATTCACCATGAATGTCTCCCCATCTCAGCTCAATAGCTCCACTATTCCTGGAGGATTTAACACTTTCTTTATCACAAACGGCCCCGACCATCTAGACTTAAGCTATCCCGGAAAGAGTTTAAGACGCGAGTTAAACAAAATGACTTGTTCACCCGGCAAAAACTCCCTCTTCTTTATCATTCGATCGTGCCATCGTTTGGTTCGCTCCTTGTAAATTTGGGAATTTTCATAGGCTTCATCCCGGAACTCCTCCATCTCATTTAGGTGCAAGAGTCTCTTTTCACCCGCTGCTTGGAAGTCAAAATTTAACTTCTTTACAGCCCAAAACGCCTTATGCTCCAATTTGACGGGCAAGTGACACGATTTCCCGAATACTAACTGATACGGTGATGTGCCCAAGGGTGTCTTGTATGCAGTCCGATATGTCCATAGTGCGTCATCTAGCTTCATGGCCCAATCTTTGCGATTTATGCTTACCGTTTTCTCTAAAATCTGCTTAATCTCACGATTGGCTACCTCTGCTTGCCCGTTTGCTTGCGGATGGTACACTAATGCCACCTTGTGCTTAACCCCGTACTTCGCAAGTAGAGTGGTCATTAATTTATTCACAAAGTGTGACCCCCCGTCGCTAATCAAAGCTCTCGGGGTTCCAAACCAAGTGAATATATTTTCTTTAGGAATTTGAGCACTACTCGCTCATCATTGGTCTGGGCCGGAATAGCTTCAACCCATCGAGATACGTATTCCACTGCAAGTAGAATGTATTGATAACCTGACGAAAATGGGAAGGGGCCCATGAAGTCGATCCCCCACCACTACAAGAAATCCGGTCAAAGACATCGGTTTTTAGCTGATGTCTATGTAAAAATCAACCGATGTCGTAATCGATGATGTTAAACGTATACCTCTTCCACATCGGTTTTAAGGATACAAAAAGCGATGTTGGTATGTAATAAAGACATCGTTTGTTAACCGATGTTGTTAACTTGCGATTTGCTAGCTTTTTATGAAGTGTCATCAGGTTTTGACCGATGTTGTTGACTTCTTTGAGATCGGTGGAGAACCGATGTTATAAATGATTTAACATCGTCCGTGAATCGATTTTGTTCTTACAAAAATGATGTTATTTTATGGGTTCAACATCAATTTTGGTAGAACAATATCGATTCTGCATCGATGTGTTAAATCTTTTAGAAATCGGCTATAAACCGATGTGTTAAATCTTTTAGAAATCGACCATAAACCGATGTGTTAAATCTTTTGGAAATCGGCCATAAACCGATGTTGAATAGCTAAACAAGAATTATTTTTAAATTTAAAAACAATTGCCCACCATTTTATTGAAATGGTTTTGCATCAACAATCATCTCCCTCACAACGGGAGAAACAACCATCACACCACCAGAGCAAATATACAACAACCATCACACCACCAGAGCAAATATACAACAACCATCAAACATGAAAGCAATTCATCCAATCACATCAAAATAATTTCCAAAAGGATAACACTAGTATCAACAAGTCCAAACAACGCATACTAAACTACACAACTTCAAAAGTGTCAATATACCAATTAACATCAAGTCCTAATAAGCACATGATCGGTACATACACTACACACATAAATATAACAATTTCAAAATGGTATAATAATATCCAGTTTCCCAATATTTTAAAGAAGGCATCAAAAGACTCCAAATTCGCTAACTTCTCCGCCTTCATGCAAAAACTAGATGAGCTGAATCATCCAGGAGTACAAAATGTACAACTAACAACTATTACTTCTGATCGCCTGCACAATACAATTAAAAGATTATAACTCAAAAGCAGAAAGTAATTCAAATTTTAAAGACATGCATAATAAAATACTCAAAATAAATCTATGTAACAATTTTAAGTATTCAATAATATTAGAGGAAATACTGACCAAAACATAATCCTAGCAAGCATTCCGCCCACTCATTACGCACTTCATCGATTTCTTCTATGAGTACTCACCCTTTGATTGCTATGAACAAAACAGGTGGATATTGTCAATAAAAACCAAGTGATAGATCATCTAAAGCTATTTGAAACATGCAATATGAAAGTGAGGTTTCTATTACCAATGATCGGAGTGAAGACTTGTCAATGGTTGTAATTTTCTGAAATATTATGTCTCTCATGAACCGCATGACATAAAAGCCACATTACTTCTCATCCGGTTGTCGAGGTGCCTATGTTAAAAAGTATTTGATAATTACTAATCCAAATACAAGCAAGACAAATGCTAATTATAATATCTATGACATACCTTGACAATTTCCCATAGAGGAAGTTTCTTTCCTCTCCGTCCCTTCTCCGAATTAAACAACGAGAATGCCCTGCATACAAACTATATATGATAGCAAGAAAACAAATACTATTCGCTTTGGAAATTCTAAAATACTATAAAGAACTTACGTATTGATAACATATTTCCAATCAGGATCACGCATCCGATGACAAAGTGGATCCATGTAAGCAACAACATCATTGTAAGGGTCTATCAACGTCAGAATCCAATGTTCACTATGAACAACACATATATTAGTGTGTCTACCTTCGATCATTTATGACCAACACAATTATTAAAAACATTGTGAAAAAGGGGAATGTCACTGATCTACATTTCCCTACAATCCATGCAAAGTAATATTAATTTTTTTTTTCTAAAGAAATTAAAGAGATCCAGGAATGGGAGACACTTTCCTGAGAAAATGTCATAGACAAGAAGTAGTTACATACATAAATATTGAAACTAGTAGAGTACACAAGGAATGTAAATGTAGCCCATGCATTAGCATGATAAAACATCGCACATTTTAATGAGTACAACATCCCCTCGAAACAAAACCTAATAAACTTTAAGAACAAAACAAATAATACAATAAAAGGGCTCCAAATTTCAGTTTAATCTTGACTTCCTGAAAAACAAAGTAAAATAAAAACTCCAAATTTCAGTTTAATCGGGTTGAAAGATAATACAACCAAACTCGACTAATCACCGTCATAAGAATACCAAAAAAATCAATAAAAGGGCTCTACAACCAAACTCAACTAATCAAGAATCGATAAATCACTTCTCATTACAATGAAACAATTCAAAAGTATCAATTCACCAATTCACTTCTCATGACCGGAAACAACAATGAAATCTTTAAGAAAGTACTAACTAACAGGTTTTCAATTATCAGATTAATTTTCTTAATTTAAGAAAGTACTAACAAAGAAGTTTTCAATAAACATAAATTTAAAGCTTACTCACCCCACATTACAAGGCACGATTAATAGTTGTTTTGGTGATGTATCAAGCATTCTGTTTGCTAAAAAACGTGCCCTTTGGTCCAAAGTCTCCTGGTGCCGGGATGTATTTGCCAATGCCACATGTGCTACTCCACTTGGATTCACAAATTTGTAATCATGGAGCTTTTTATCTTCCTTTAACAATTTATATAAATACCTATCAAAGGAAAATAAAATAAAATGTGTCAATGCTAGTTGATAGGAAAAAAAAGTAAAAATCCAACAATACTCCCTAACTTACCAAATGTATGCAATAATACAATTTCCGGAAATTGGATCCAACAAACAAAATTGAGTAATGTCATCCTGGAAGACATATAGTCTGCAACTTTGACCAAACACATCCTCTTCTAACTCTTTCATCAGACCACGCCATGGATAAGAGCGCCTTGAGAATAACCAGACAAGATAGCAAGCATTTTTGGCATATTCATGAAATCAAGAACTTGATCTTTTTTTTTCAGTTTTTTGTCAATCTTGTTCTTCTTAATAGGCTCCTAATAATTGAAAATATAGTTAATTTAGAAAATATTAGGAATGTCAAAATTTTGATAATTTAAACAGATATATAATGTCACATTTACCTCATCTTGCATATGAATTAAATGCACTGGCCAAGCTACATGGCTGCCAACTGCATCACCGATATTGCGTCAGCATTGCCTCTTTTCACACTACCACATCTTGCACAAATGCAGGGTATATAATTCTGATCAACAGCATTCTTCTTGGCAAATTCCAAGAAAGATTCTAGCCCAACTGCAAACTCACGTGTCAGCCTACCCTTTGACATCCATGATTTGTCCATTTCTTAATTGCTACCTGCAGTTTATGCTTCTATATCAAAGAAAATAGTAAATTTGCTTCATTATAAGGACATAGCTTAATTGAGATAGTAAATTACATACATCTTTTTGTTAAGTTTTATCTTAAATTTTATATTATTAATAATTTTCAATATTATATTTTGTATTATAAATACATATTATTTATAAATTTTTACATTATATATGTTAAATATAATATTAAATAAATAAAATTATATTATTTTATGTAATATATATATAATATACATTAAATATATTAAAAAATAAATAAAAAATACCCGCGGGGCGGGGCGGGGCGGGGTGGAGATTTTAGCTTAATTGCTACAAAAATAGATAAGTGCACAAAGACTACTCTCTGTTCTAGCTTAGCAAACAAGAATATTCTGAGATAAATGTTGTTTTAGGAAAATAACAAAACATAGAAAACAACTTTTACAAACATGGTTTTTTCTAGATTTATTGTTTATTTCAAATACACCTTGCATAGGTGTAATACATCATTTAAACACCACTAATTAGCTAGTAGAGGGAGAAAATAAAATAAGATGTAGGGAAGCTAATGGTAATGCAGTTTGATGCACAAGCATATTAATTAACAGCAAAAAGCCAATGCTAGCAAAAGGTTCAGCACCAGAAGTAACTAACAATGTGAATCAGAATATAAAGAGCATCATGATATAGTAAAAGATGAGCAGAGCACTTACTTGTAGATGCAACAATTTCAAACGTGGTAAGTTTGCCTCTTGAAATTAGATAAGGGTTTATCTCTAGCCCACTGACCTTGAAAACATATTCCTTCACTCCTTATCTGCAATTTATTCAAATGACAAAGGCTGACAAATATGCAACAAAAAGAAGCAGCACAAAATGATAAATGTCGTGAGTTCCCCAATTGACCTTAATTTTTACACTTTGTCGCAATTATAGAGGAAATAAATTGTTTCAAGCATTCAAGAAAATGCTCTTTATTGCTTACCAATTACTTGTGACATAGTTCCAGGTGATTAAACAAACATAAACTAGTTTTGATTTATTTTACTAAATACTAATGAGTAAGAATTAGCATGGCCACTAACTCCACTACAAATTCATACGAACCACCCCCAAATAAAACCGACAAAATGTGTTTAAAAACATAATAGTGGTAAAAAAAATAAAAAGTAAGAAAATATTAAAATAAAATAGGTGACTCAAACTTCAAAGTCGTCTCTTTATATTCATTTCACCAACATAAAACATAGTAATTAAGAAAATAAATAAATAAAACCTATTTAAAGCACAAGGCGAAAATGGGACATTGGGACCAAACGAATGCCTTCACGGTAGGTATATAGCACAGGAAACCGACATCGTCCAAGACACAAGAGATGCTATATTCCTATCCCTAGAGAGTTCAAGTACATAAAAGAATTCAAAGCAACTCATGAGCAAAAGAAATTACTATCACCACTCTCAGCAAACCAAAATAGACTCATACACAAATTCTACTTTTTATAGGATTATTTATTAGATATAAGTAGGTGGCTAAGGCTTATTGTTTTTAGTAAGAGTATTCTATGAGAAACAAGGAAAGAATATTATTAATGAATACATAAACCACAACAGTAGAATTAAATTCAGAATTTCTATAATTTAGAATTAAATTACGCAAAATATTTTCTCCCAATTCCAATATTAAGATTCTAGGGTTTTCATATTTGGGGGAGTGAAATAAAAAACAGAAAAAGAGACATTACCGGACAAAGGAGGCAGGCGGCGGCAGATTGATGACGAATGGACGGACGGACGGCCGGAGGGAATTGGCTGGAGCTGCAGACGGCGGACTTGGTTTGGTCCCTTGGGAGGCGGGCAGACGGGAGAAGGTGATGACTTAGTCTCGAGCTTCAGCCTTGCGTCGGAGTGGGGGCGGGAGCGGAGGACATTGGCGAGGGAGAGGGTTTGGTTGGAGGTTCTACTGAAACAAAGTTGGAGGGTTTGGAGGGTTAGGTTTGGTTCTTTGGTGTTAGAAACAGAGAAGAAGACGGGTTGGGGCCTGGAGGGTTGGGTTGGAGGGCTGTGGGTTGGGGCCTGGAGGGTTGGGTTGGAGGGATGTGGGTTGGGGCCTTAAGGAATAACACACATAGTACTAATAACTATTTCTTTTAAAATATGAATTTAGGAAATTTCTCATAAATAATTAGGAAATTTAGAATTCCTCATAAATAATTTGGAAATTTAGAATTCCTCATAAATAATTTGGAAAAATTAATTTATTTTTGTTTTAAAGTTTCTTTTTTTATTTTTTTTTTATTTTAAAGTGATAAATATTGAGTAATAACATCTAATTTAAACAAATGATGTTAATAGTGATGTTATAAACCAATAAAGGGTGGATAAAGACATCTCTTGAAATAGAAAAAATAGATAAAAAAAAATAGTATAATCGATATTTTATATTTTTATCTCTTATAAAAGTGTATATAATATTTTTATAAAATATGTATTTGTTATCCATTAGTATATTTAATTCATTAAAATTAATAATATAAATAGAAAAATATTTTTTTCATTTTTTTTATATTTTTAATTTTTGGCGGGGCGCCTGCCCAACCCACCCCCAAGGCGGGTTGGGTTGGGTTGTGGTTTTCTTGCCCGCCCCGCCCCGCCCGCCAAGTGGTGGGTTTTGGCGCACACCGCCCGTTTAAACTGACTCAGGGTATCTTGCAATGATTTTATAAATATGAATGGGGATTTTGAAATTATTTTGCTTATGAAGGAGTTAAACGTTAGATAAAATAAAACCTTAGAGTGTTTTTGTAATTTCAAAAAATAGCTGGGTTATTTTGTAATTAGGTCAAACCTCAAGGGTACTTTTTGTAATTAACCCTTTATTTTAGAGTAATAATAATTGAGTTTTAACATCTAATTTAACTAAATGATGTTAATAGTGATGTTATAAACAAATATAAGGTGGTCAAAGACATCTGTTGGAATAACCGATCTTAAACATGATGTTATAAACCAAAAAAGGGGTGGTCAAAGACATCAGCTCCTAAAGACGATGTGTAATAGCGAAAAAATCCGCTCATACACATCGCTTCACTTAAAACATGATGTTGTATAGTGTAAGACATCATGAAATTCATGAAAACGATGTCTTTTAAGCGATGTCTTTGACCGGATTTCTTGTAGTGCACACATCGACGAGTTCAACTTCCATCACATTCGTCATTGGCATCTCATGTCGTCTCGAGATGTTTCCCATCCGCTGGCACCTATCACAACTTTGTACAAATAGATAGCAATCGTTAGATAATGTAGGTCAGTATAATCCACTTTGTAATACCTTAGCCGCCGTGCGCGTCGGACAGAAATGTCCTCCGGAAGGTGAAGAGTGGCATTGTTGTAGAACTCCCTCCCACTCTTCTTGAGCTACACATCGTCGAATGATGGTGTCGGCGCACCTCTTAAAGAGCAGGGGATCGTCCCACATTTAAAACTTGACATCATGGAGGAACTTTTTCTTTTTATAGGATGATAAATCCGGAGGCAAAACCCCTGCAACCAAATAGTTAACAAAATCTGCATACCATGGGAATTTAGCTTGTAGCATCAGAAGTTGCTCATCGGGGAATTCATCCTTAACTGCCTCCGTGATTTCTTTCTCCTTCTTGTATTCTAGTTTGGATAAGTGGTGGCTACTACATTCTGTGCACCCTTTCTATCTCAAATCTCCACATCGAATTCTTGGAGCAAGAGGATCCACCGAATCAGTCTCGGTTTGGCATCCTTCTTGTCAAACAAATATTTAATTTTCGTGTGCTCGGTGTGGACTATCGTCTTAGTTCCAATCAAGTAAGATCGAAACTTGTCGAATGCAAACACGATTGCCAGCATTTCCTTCTCAGTGGTAGTGTAGTTTTTGGCAGCCTTTGTCTAAAGTTCTACTTGCATAATAGATGGCTCAACATCTTGTCTCTTTCGACCAAAACAGCCCCAACCGCAAAGTCGTCAAGGCGTCACACATTAGTTCAAGGTCGACTCAATCAGGAACTACTAGAATCGGTGTTGTCACCAAAGCCTTCTTGAGAATCTCAAAAGCCTACAAACAATCATCGGAAAAATTGAAAGAGTATCTTTTTCTAATAAGCGACTTAAAGGTTTAGTGATTTTAGAAAAGTCACGGATAAACCTTCTGTAGAATCTGGCGTGCCCTAAAAACTTCGAATGGCTTTCTCGTTTGTTGGAGGTGGGAGTTTCTCGATTGCCACAACCTTCGCTCTATCAACTTCCAAACTGCGAGAAGAGACTCGGTGGCCTAAAACAATGCCATCTCGTACCATGAAATGGCACTTTTCCCAATTTAAAACAAGGTTAGTCTCCTCGCATCTCTGCAAAACTAGAGAAAGGTTATCCAAGCAATGATCATATGAATCTCCAAACACAGAAAAATCATCCATGAAAACCTCCATTATTTTCTCAATGAAATCATGGAATATAGCCATCATACATCTTTGAAAAGTAACGGGTGCGTTACAAAGCCCGAATGGCATCCTGCGAAATACAAATGTACCATAGGGACATGTAAAGGTCGTCTTCTCTTGGTTTTCCGGGGCAATCATGATCTGATTATACCCGGAGTATCCATCGAGAAAACAATAATATTCATATCCTACCAAACGATCAAGCATCATATCAATAAAGGGGAGGGGAAAGTGATCTTTGCGAGTAGCATCATTTAACTTTCTATAATCAATACAAATTATCCATCCAGTTACTACTCTAGTCGTTATAAGCTCATCACTCTCATTTCTCACTACCGTCATCCCCCCTTTCTTCGGCACCACTTGTACCGGACTTACCCAAGAGCTATCAGAAATAGCATAAATAGTTCCAGCATCTAACCATTTTAAAACTTCTTTTCTAACGACTTCTTGCATTATAGGGTTTAATCTTCTTTGATTTTGCACCGAAGTTTTGTAGACATCTTCCATTCTAATCTTATGCATCACAATCGATGGACTAATGCCTTTTAAATCAGAAATTGACCAACCTATCGCCGACTTATGTTTTCGTAACACCCTAAGCAATTTATCGAGTTGAACTGAAGTTAAAAGAGATGATACGATTACCGGACTCGTGTTATTCGCTCCAAAGAATGCATATTTGAGATGCTCGGGCAAGGGCTTGAGTTCTGGGTTCGATTTGGCCTCTTTGGATGGGAGCACGGGCTGCCCGTGCTGATGAGCACGGGTCGTGCCGTCTTCAGCTCCTTCAGTTTTCCCTTCGACCTTAGGCACGGGCCATGCCATCATCGTTTTCTTCAATTTTTCCTTCGGCCATACGCACGACCTGGGCGTGCTCAAGGGCACGGGCCGTGCGTCCCTGTAGGACTAACTCTCTTACATTTTTCAGCGTGTGTGCGCCTCTTGCGCTCCTCGGTAGTTCCTGCATATTATTCAAAGCACAAACACAATCATACAAGTCTTGGTTATCAATATCAAAAGTCAAGTTCGATGTTGAACATGAATGTGTCAAACCAAACTCCAAAGTATCCCGAAACAATGTATGATCCGCATACTCATCAATACAGGATTCAACTACGTCTATGAATTTACAAGTCTCCACACCATCATGAAATTGAAGTGTCTTATATATCATAAATAGAACATGCCCATCATTAACCCATAACGTGAGTTCTCCCTTTTGCACATCTATTAAGGCATTGCCCGTCGCTAGGAATGGACGCCCAAGTATTAAAGGAACGTCTTTATCTTCATCCATGTCCAGCACTAAGAAATCCACAGGGAATATGAATTTATCAACTTTGACAAGTACATCCTCGATGATTCCCTTTGGATACATGAGTGATCGGTCTGCGAGTTGTAAGGTGACCGTAGATGGCTTCACCTCTCCCAATCCAAGTTGCCTGAAAATAGACAAGGGCATTAAGTTAATACTCGCTCCTAAGTCACAAAGTGCTTTCTTAAAGAAGACATCACCAATAGCACAAAGGATAGTGAAACTCCCCGGATCTTTCAACTTATGTGGTAGTTTCCTTTGGATTATTGACCGCACTCCTGTCCAGTTAATTGTCCGATTGACTGCCTCGGAAACTAGTCATCTTCATTTTCTTTGACATAACATCCTTCAAGAACTTAACGTAATTGGGCATCTGCTCCAATGCGTCTGCAAAAGGAATGTTAATATGCAGTTTCTTAAAAATATCTAAAAACTTAGCAAATTGTGCGTCTAACTTTTTCTTTTGAAAATGTTGGGGAAAAGAAAGGGGAACATTAAGTTTAGAAATATCAGGGTTAGAGGAGGATTTAAGCTTCTCAGCCCCTTTTTGTTCAGCACGATGTTCCTCAGCTCCTTCCTTGGCCTCAACCTCGCCATTTGCCTCAATTTTCGCCTCACCCGGCGCATCGATTGCCGTTCCAGCAGGGCGCACGGGCTGGCCGTGCGATGGCGCATGGGCCGTGCCGTCCTGCGATTCTTCGGAATTTTCTGGTATTTTCGGCCCCTCGTATTCCGTTCCACTCCTCAGACGAATGGCTTTACACTGTTCCTTTGGATTTACCTCAGTGTTGCTCTGAAATTGGCCTTTTTGATGCTGCCCACCAATAATCGTAGCTATTTGACCAATTTGGGTCTCAAGAATCTTCATCTGGGACCCCAATTAAGTGACATGGTTTTCGATTTATCCATCTTTGCCTCATCCTTGTTGAACCTGTTCCTCGTCTCATTCATAAACGAGGTGAACATGTCTTCCATGGTTGGTTTAGGATCTGTAGTAATAACTCCATTAGTCACATTGAACCCTGGTGGTGGTTGCATCACGTTTTTTGTGTTCGCGTAGGAGAAGTTCTCGTGGTTCCGCAGGCCCGGATGATAATGAGTGGGATTTTGATTGTTCCGAAAATTGTTGAAATTAATGTACTAAGTATTGGATTATAATAGTCCTATTTTTATCTAAACTATCGAAATTTAAAGGTTTAGTTTTATTACTACTAAAGCAGAAATTAATCCTAAAATAACAAAGTAAAGAGTGATTAAAAGATCAAGTATAAATGGATGGATTCCTGGGTTATGGTTTCAATTAATATCCCACTTTTATGCTCAGGTTAAGCAAACCAAGGTTAAACGTATTCTTCTCTATAGACCAATCACCAAAGTAATTTACCCCCTCTCTCGAGATGTATGTAAAAGCGTTGATTGGAATATCTATGTTAGCATCTCTACTCAACATGAGATATCCAACTCCCAAAAGTTCAAAAGATTAAAATATCTCACAAATATTCACAGACTTCTCAATCATGCAATCTATTTGTGTCAAGTACTCAAGATCTAGTATTGAAACTCATCGGTTAGAATTATGGATCAATACATCAAACAAGTTTAGATCAAAGGCCTTTTGATAAAACAAGAATTAAAGCAAAGTACTTGAATAGAGAAAGAAAACATTAACTTCAATTATCATTAATCATCACATAAAAGTGTTTATTAATCTACTCCCAAACCCGGGAATCACAAGAAGTTTAGCCAGACATTGAAGATAAACAATTCATAGACAAATTATTCATAATCAAAATCTAACTAATTGAAATAACGATACGATGGAATGAGTGACTCGGTGATGACGACGATCTCTCGATCTATCTTCAATCCTCGAAGGTGTGGTTGCGGTCTTGATTGATCTCTCGAAGTTTCCGGTGGGAAACTGCTCTTTTCTCTGGTTTCTAGGGTAAAAATCAGTGTGTCCTTGTTTGTGACCACCCCGGGTCTATTTGTACTTCGTTCGAGTCAAAACCTAATTGAGATTGGATGAACCTCTATTTTTTCCGCAGCGAGGCACGGCTGTGCCCATTGCTTCCTTTTGCACGCCTTGACTGTCTTTGGGTGCCGAACAACTTGTTAACTTTTCTACAGAGGATCACGAACGTGCCCATATGGCACGGGCTGCCCGTACTCTAAGCCGAACTTTGAGTCTTCATGTCTGGGTTGAGCACGGGTTGTGCTAGAGGAGCACGCCCTGCCCGTGCTCACCTGGAACAATACGCACATGGGCTATTTTCTTCCATTTCTCGCCCGGTTCGTCCAACTTTTTCTCGATTCGACTCCAAACTTTGTCACTCATGTCAAGTATTGGCGGTTGCAATGCCCGATTTGTTGCCACTATGCTACAAATATAGATAAATTCCTACAAAACGAGCAAAGCGTAATCCAATTCCACAAAACAAGAATAATACCCAATTTACTCATATAATGCATGCATATCCACACATTCTAGCCAATATTAAGCCCAAAATACATGCAAAATACCAGTTAATCACCGTCACTTTTTGAATATAGCGGAAGATGGGGTTGTAGAGTGACGATGCTTTGGAAGAGCGTGTGGTATATTGCATGAGGCCGGTTTCGGGGGTTTCTGTCAACAACCGCCAAAATTTACGCGCATTGTAATTTTCAGTCATTTTGTACAGGGCATCGGATTGTACCCCAAAAATTTGATTCAGCTCAGCAATCGTGATTTCCCGCCATACATTGCCTATTCTGAAGTGGATTTGCCTAGGCTCGTTTCTTGTTCGCGTTTTCGTAACTTAGATGGTGCTTAGAAATTTGAGTACGAGTGTTTTGTATGTTGGCCACCGTTCTTGCATGAATGCGGTCCACCCAACTTGTTCAAACATTTGCCACACCTCCTCGTGTATCCCTAGTGTTTGGGTACACTCATCATCGGCATAGCGTGTGGGAATGTAATCACAAGTGAAGAGCCGGTTCCAATGCGCCATGATATCATGCTCGGTGAATGTGAGTCCAGAGGCTAGCGGGCTATTGGGGTCTATCGGCCTAGCGTTTCTCCTCAAACGTCCACCCCGACCTCTTTGTGGTTCAGCCATTTGTGTGAAGTACCTGGCAAAATAATCGTGAGAATTCATTCATGCCAAGTAAACATGAACGATGAATTAATACAACAATCTAACAAAGGCATAGTGGTTCATCTCAACAATTCAACCCATAATTAAGCTTTCAATTCTCATACCAATATAATTGCCGAAATTCCTAACCACTAATACCCTAAACCTTCTAGCATATGTATAACCCATCAAGCAATCAACCAAAACCATCACAATTCACCAGCCCACAAGGTGTTCGATAAAATGCCCAATAGAAAAATTCAATCAAAATCATGGCATAAGTATCAAACAAGCATCATATATCAACTGTAATCCTTAATCCTCAAGAAATTCGACATAAAAAGTTCAATCCGTGCCTTAAAATCCGAAAATAGGAAGAGAGTTGGAATGTTGTAACCCTAGGTGCTTTCTACCCCAATTCCTTGCTTCCAAGCAATTCAACCAATGTAATACGTGTTCGGAGTAGTGTGGGATGTGAGTAATGGTGATATTCTAGGAGGATTTTGAAAAAAAACTTGAAGAGGGCGATTTCTTGCTTGCTGTGCGCGAGAGGATGGAGAGTTTGTGAGAAAACATTCGTACCCCCCGCCTGTTATAACCTGCAACAGGTAGGAGCACGGGCGTGCTCCCTTGGCACGGGAATTTGGCCCAATTTTCTAGAAAAAGCACGGGCCGTGCCAAAAGGCACGGGTGGCCCGTGCTAGGGGCCGTAAGAAATATCCTTCAGGTGCGGTATAGCACGGGTTGCCCGTGCTATATGTCGTACCTTGTTTTTCGATTTTTTTTTATAAAAAAATAGGGAAAACTTCTAACCTATGAAAGCAATTAAATCCTAACTTAGAAAAGAAAAAAAAAACAAATTAAGAAAACATGGGAAGAAATAAAACAACAAAACCATTGGGTTGCCTCCCAACAAGCGCTAAATTTAACGTCTATAGCTTGACGCCTGTTTAGTCGATCACGGCTCTAGCAATGTGAGGTGTGCCACCTCTTCCTTTTAATCCCGGCTCAAGTAATGTTTGATCCTCTGGCCATTCACCATGAATGTCTCCCCATCTCGGCTCAATAGATCCACTATTCCCGGAGGATTTAACACTTTCTTTATCACAAACGGCCCTGACCATCTAGACTTAAGCTTTCCCGGAAAGAGTTTAAGACGCGAGTTAAACAAAAGGACTTGTTCACCCGGCAAAAACTCCCTCTTCTTTATCATTCGATCATGCCATCGTTTGGTTCTCTCCTTGTAAATCCGAGAATTTTCATAGGCTTTATCCCGGAATTCCTCCATCTCATTTAGGTGCAAGAGCCTCTTTTCACCCGCTGCTTGGAAGTCAAAATTTAACTTCTTTACAGCCCAAAACGCCTTATGCTCCAATTCGACGGGCAAGTGACACGATTTCCCGAATACTAACTGATATGGTGATGTGCCCAAGGGTGTCTTGTATGCAGTCCGATATGCCCATAATGCGTCATCTAGCTTCATGGCCCAATCCTTGGGATTTATGTGTTTGATAAATGGTTTTATCATGATTTTGATGATTTTGTTTTTATACCAAAACAATGTTTTTAAAGGTTGTCCAAATACTCCTAAATGATTTAAAATGGTTTTAATATTTTCCGGAGTATTTCTACAAATTTATTTTCGATATAAATTGGACAACACTTTTGATGATTTTGTGTTAATGTGTTTTTACACAAAAACAATGGTTCTAAAATATTGTCCTAATACTCCCGATCGGTCTAAAATATTTTTACTATTTTTTGGAGTATTTCTTGAAGTTTATTTTCGATATAAAATTGGACAATACTTTTGTTTTGAGGTTGTCGGTCGCCTCTATAGGGCATCCCGCACTGAAAATTGTGAAAAACAAGTGAATAAGCTATTTTTGAAAAAAAGGTGGTTGACTGGGTCAATAGGGTGGTAGACCGGGTGTGGTCGACGGTCGGCCGGTGAGTGACCGGCACTGGGAGCATTTTCTCAAAACAGAACTTTTTGGACTCATTTTTTGGTTCGCTTTCGACGGCATTTGGACATAGGGTCGACCGGTTGGACCCCGTCGACCGGCCGCCTGTAAATGTGTTTTCTCATTTTCAAACGTCTATTTTGTCTTGCCGGTCTCTTAAGTTTGATGACAAACAAAATTCTAACCGCAGTGAGATGACTTTTCCCTAAATTGTGGGATTGATTTCTAACAGCTATAATCTTGATTTTAATTGCAATTTTTTTGTAGAAATCGATTCCAAGAGAGCCTATCAAGTATCAATCATCTCCTATAAATATAGGAAGAATTGAAGCAACACAACAAGAGAGAAAACTACAACACAACAAGATACACTCAAGAATACACTTGTTCTTACATTGTCTTATTTCTTGTTGTAATTTGCCTAGCTATTCACTTTCACATTCTTGAGGTCTAGGCTATTCTTGATTACACTTGCACTCAATTGTATAATTCATTATCGAGTTGTAATCTTGAATTTGTGGTCATCATTCAAACACAAGATATCCTTGTGAGTGTTCTTGTGGTAAGAACACACTTGGGTGAACTAGGTGTTAGGTGTAAGAAGATTGTGGTAATCTTCTTGTTGAGGTGTTGAAGAGTGTGGTGCTCTTCAAGGGTGAAGATTGTGGTAATCTTCATAAGGTGCCGTTTGGAGATTGTGGTAATCTTCAAGTGAGATTGTGGTAATCTCAAAGGTGGTGTTGAAGAAGAGTGTGGTGCTCTTCAAGGTGTTGTAAGTTGAATTTGTATTAATTTTGGTAATTAATAAAAAATTTTTTTCTTTTTGAAATCCATCCCGGATATACTGGGGTGGTAGAGGATTAGGCCCTAGGTGGGTTGAACCTCTTTAAATCGACGTGTGTTGTTTACATTCCGCATCTTTATTATTGTCTTTGAGCATTCGGTTATAAAAAAGAGGGCGAAATCGAAAAGATGGAGATAATCTATTCACCCCCCCTCTAGATTATCGTAGCCGCTTGTACTTACATTATGTTTACCGTTTTCTCCAAAATCTACTTAATCTCACGATTGGCTACCTCTGCTTGCCCGTTTGCTTGCGGATGGTATGCTAATGCCACCTTATGCTTAACCCCGTACTTCGCAAGTAGAGTGCTCATTGATTTATTCACAAAGTGTGACCCCCCGTCGCTAATCAAAGCTCTCGGGGTTCCAAACCGAGTGAATTTATTTTTCTTTAGGAATTTAAGCACTACTCGCGCATCGTTGGTCTGTGTCGGAATGGCTTCAACCCATCGAGATACGTACTCTACTGCAAGTAGAATGTATTGATCATCCAACGAAGATGGGAAGGGGCCCATGAAGTCGATCCCCCACACATCAAAGAGTTCAACTTCCATCACATTGGTCATTGGCATCTCATGTCGTCTCGGGATGTTTCCCATCCGCTGGAATCTATCACAACTTTGTACGAATAGATAGCAATCGTTAGATAATGTAAGCCGGTATAATCCACTTTGTAATACCTTAGCCGCCGTACGAGTCGGACCGAAATGTCCCCCGGAAGGTGAAGAATGGCATTATTGTAGAACTCCCTCCCATTCTTCTTGAGGCACGCATCGTCGAATGATGGTGTCGGCGCACCTCTTAAAGGGCAGGGGATCGTCCCACGTGTGGAACTTGACGTCATGGGGGAATTTCTTCTTTTGATAGGATGATAATTCGGAGGCAAAACCCATGCAACCAAATAGTTAACAAAATCTGCGTACCATGGGAATTTAGCTTGTAGCATCAGAAGTTGCTCATCGGGGAACTCCTCTTTAATTGCCTCCGCGTTGGCTTTTTCCTCCTTCTTGTATTCCAGTCTGGACAAGTGATCGGCTACTACATTCTCACAGCCCTTTCTATCTCGAATCTCCACATCGAATTCTTGTAGCAAGAGGATCCACCGAATCAGTCTCGGTTTGGCATCCTTCTTGTCAAATAGATATTTAATTATTGCGTGGTCGGTGTGGACTATAGTCTTAGTTCCAATCAAGTAGGATCGAAACTTGTCGAATGCAAACATAATTGCCAGCATTTCCTTCTCAGTGGTCGTGTAGTTTTGCTGGGCACTATCTAAAGTTCTACTCGCATAATAGATGGCTCTGAACATCTTGTCTCGTTTCTGACCCAAAACAGCCCCAACTGCAAAGTCGTTGGCATCACACATAAGTTCGAAGGGCTGACTCCAATCCGGAACTACTAGAATTGGTGTTGTCACCAAAGCCTTCTTTAGAATCTCAAAAGCCTGCAAACAATCATCGGAAAAATTGAAAGCAGTATCTTTTTCTAATAACTGACTTAAAGGTTTAGTGATTTTAGAAAAGTCACGGATAAACCTTCTGTAGAATCCGGCGTGCCCCAAAAAAACTTCGAATGGCTTTTCGTTTGTTGGAGGTGGGAGTTTCTCGATTGCCACAACCTTCGCTCTATCAACTTCCAAACCTGCAGAAGAGACTCGGTGGCCTAAAACAATGCTATCTTGTACCATGAAATGGCACTTTTCCCAATTTAAAACAAGGTTAGTCTCATCGCATCTCTGCAAAACTAGAGAAAGGTTATCCAAGCAATGATCATACGAATCTCCAAATACAGAAAAATCATCCATGAAAACCTCCATTATTTTCTCAATGAAGTCATGGAATATAGCCATCATGCATCTTTGAAAAGTAGCGGGTGATTTACAAAGTCCGAATGGCATCCTGCGAAATGCAAACGTACTATAGGGGCATGTAAAGGTCGTCTTCTCTTGGTCCTCCGGGGCAATCATGATCTGATTATACCCGAAATAACCATCGAGAAAACAATAGTAATCATATCCCGCCAAACGATCAAGCATCATATCAATAAAGGGAAGGGGAAAGTGATTTTTGTGAGTAGCATCATTTAACTTTCTATAATCGATACAAATTCGCCATCCACTTACTACTCTACTCGCTATAAGTTCATCACTCTCGTTTCTCACTACTGTCATCCCCCCTTTCTTTGGCACCACTTGTACTGGACTTACCCAAGAGCTATCAGAAATAGCATATATAATTTCAGCATCTAACCATTTTAAAACTTCTTTTCTAATGACTTCTTGCATTATAGGGTTTAATCTTCTTTGATTTTGCACCGAAGGTTTATAGACATCTTCCATTCTAATCTTATGCATCACAATCGATGGACTAATGCCTTTTAAATCAGAAATTGACCAACCTATCGCTGACTTATGTTTTCGTAACACCCTAAGCAATTTATCGAGTTGAACTGAAGTTAAAAGAGATGGTACGATTACCGGACTTGTGTTATTCGTTCCAAGGAATGCATATTTGAGATGCTCGGGCAAGGGCTTGAGTTCTGGGTTCGATTTGGCCTCTTCGGATGGGAGCACGAGCTGCCCGTGCTGATGAGCATGGGCCGTGCCGTCTTCACCTCCTTCAGCTTTCTCTTCAACCTTAGGCACGGGCCATGTCGTCGTCGTTTTCTTCAATTTTTCCTTCGGCCATACGCACGACCTGGGCGTGCTCAAGGGCACGGGTCGTGCGTCCTGTAGAGCCCGACTCCACGTTTTTCGGTGTGTGTGCGCCTTTGCGCTCCTCGGTAGTTCCCCGCATATTATCCAAAGCACAAACACAATCATACAAGTCTTGGTTATCAATATCAATAGTCAAGTTCGATGTTGAACACGAATGTGTCAAACCAAACTCCAAAGTATCCCTAAACAATGTATGATCCGCATACTCATCAATACAGGATTCAACTATGTCTATGAAATTACAAGTCTCCACACCATCATGAAATTGAAGTGCCTTATATATAGTAAATAAAACATGCTCATCATTAACCCGTAACATGAGCTCTCCCTTTTGCACATCTATTAAGGCCTTCCCCGTCGCTAGGAATGGACGCCCAAATATCAAAGGAACGTCTTTATCTTCTTCCATGTCCAGTACTAAGAAATCCACAGGGAATATGAATTTATCAACTTTGACAAGTACATCCTCGATGATTCCCTTTGGATACGTGAGTGGTCGGTCTGCGAGTTGTAAGGTGACCATAGATGGCTTCACCTCTCCCAATCCAAGTTGCCTGAAAATAGACAAGGGCATTAAGTTAATACTCGCTCCTAAGTCACAAAGTGCTTTCTTAAAGAAAACATCACCAATAGCACAAGGGATAGTGAAACTCCCCGGATCTTTCAACTTCTGTGGTAGTTTCCTTTGGATTATTGCACTGCACTCCTCTGTCAGATTGACTGTCTCGAAACTAGTCATCTTCCTCTTCTTTGACATAACATCCTTCAAGAACTTAGCGTAATTGGGCATCTGCTCCAATGTGTCTGCAAAAGGGATGTTAATATGCAGTTTCTTAAAAATATCTAGAAATTTAGCAAATTGCGCGTCTAACTTTTTCTTTTGAAAACGTTGGGGAAAAGGAAGGGGAACATTAATTTTAGAAATATCAGGGTTAGAGGAAGATTTAAGCTTCTCAGCCCCTTTGTGTTCAACGCGATGTTCCTCAGCTCCTCCCTCGGCCTCAACTTCACCATTTGCCTCAGTTTCTGCATCTTCCGGTATCTCGATTGTCGTTCGAGCAGGAAGCACGGGCTGCCCATGCTGATGCACACAGGTCGTGCCGTCCTGCGAGTTTTCAGAGCTTTCAGGTATTTTCGGTCCCTCGTATTCCGTTCCACTCCTCAGACGAATGGCTTTACACTGCTCCTTTGGATTTATCTCAGTGTTACTTGGAAATTGGCCTTTCTGATGCTTTCCACCAATAATTGTAGCTATTTGACCAATTTGGGTTTCGAGGTTCTTCATCTGGGACCCCAATTGGGTGACATGATTTTCAATTTTATCCATCTTTGCCTCATCTTTGTTGAACTTGTTCCTCATCTCATTCATAAACGAGGTGAACATATCTTCCATGGTTGGCTTAGGATCTGCAGTAATGACACCGTTAGTCACATTAAACCCTGGTGGTGGTTGCATCACATTTGTCGTGTTCGCGTAGGAGAAGTTCTCGTGGTTCCGTAAGCCTGGATGGTAATGAGTGGGATTTTGATTGTTCCGGAAATTGTTGAAATTCCGGTTATTCACGTAATTTGTTTCTTCTATCAGATCTAGAGGAACTCCACCATTACTTGTACTTGCGTTTCCCTCGTTTGCCTTTGTCAAAGCACTTAGTTGATTTGTCAGTACGACCATCTGGGCTGTCAACTCTTTAATTGGGTCCGAATCAGACACTTCGGCTACCCTTTTCATATTAGTTCTCTCAGAGGGACACTGATAGCTATTCATGGCCATCTCTTCCAATAAGTTGAATGCATCTTCCGGAAACCTTGCGAGGAGCGCGCCCCCTGCTGCAGCATCCACAAATGATCTCGTCTGCCCCATCAACCCATTGTAAAAGAAACAGAGTTGTTGATCCTCAGGAAATCCGTGTTGCGGCACCTCCTCAACAAATCTCGGAATCTCTCCCAAGCCTCGTACAAAGGCTCAGAATCAAACTGCCTGAATTGAGTGATCTCGCTTTTAAGTTGTAGTGTCTTGCTTGGTGGGAAATATTTGAACAAGAACATTTGACTCAACTCGTCCCAATTGTTCACACTCCCCTGAGTTAGGGTGCCTAGCCAGTTCCTAGCCTTATCCCTTAAAGAGAAAGGGAATAGGCGAAGGCGTATAGCATCATCAGTCACCCCATTCATCTTGATAGTAGTATTGATTTGTATGAAATTCGCAAGATGAGAGTTGGGATCTTTGACGGAAACCCCAAACCGATTCTCGCACGCACCATCGAGATCGAGAGTTGGCTTCAGCTCAAAATTATTCGCATTGATCGGGACGTTGGCAATTCCACCATAGTTGCGATTGATTGGGCGAAAATAATCGCGGATCGCCTGCTGTTGGACTGCCAGAGCCACTGGAACCTCTGGTACTGGTAACTCAACATTGACCCTGTTGGCCTAGTTGTTACCTCCGTTATTGCCTCTGTTGTTGTTGTTTTCAACTCCGCCATGGTTTGGTCCTGCTGTTTTTCTGCCCATTTAGTAGCTGCACTATTTCGCCTAGCAAAAGCCTCAACCTCCGGTATGAACGGTGATAATTCTCCTTGCTTTGAGCGAGTGATCATGCACTACCTGAACCAACTAAAGAAAGCAAGTTAACCACAATAGAAGAAAAAAAAATCAAACAAATAAAAAAGAAAAGAAAAATGTCTAGATTAAGAATAGTTCTATTTATCACAATATTAGTACTAAAAATTTGATTAATCCCCAAGAACGGCGCCAAAAACTTGTTCGCTTTATTTTTATAGCTTCACCGCAAGTGTACGGATCAGTTTATAGAATAGGTTTGCAAGGTCGAATCCACAGGGATTAATAAATTAATGTACTAAGTATTGGATTATAATAATCCTATTTTTATCTAAACTATCGAACTGTGATGTATTGGTTTTGTTAATACTAAAGCATAAATTAATCCTAAATTAGCAAATTAAAGAGCGATTAAAAGATCAAGTATGGATGGATGGATTCCTGGGTTATGGTTTCAATTAATATCCCACTTTTATGCTCAGGTTAAGCAAACCAAGGTTAAACATATTCTTCTCTATAGACCAATCACAAAAGTAATTTACCCCCTCTCTCGAGATGTATGTAAAAGCGTTGATTGGAATATCTATGTTAGCATCTCTACTCAACATGAGATATCCAATTCCCAAAAGTTCAAAAGATTATAAGGTCTCACAAATATTCACAGACTTCTCAATCATGCAATCTATTTGTGTCAAGTACTCAAGATCTAGTATTGAAACTCATCGGTTAGAATTATGAATCAATACATCAAACAAGTTTAGATCAAAGGCCTTTTGATAAAACAAGAATTAAAGTAAAGTACTTGAATAGAGAAAGAAAACATTAACTTCAATTCCTTAATCATCACATAAAAGTGTTTATTAATCTACTCCCAAACCCGGGAATCACAAGTGTTTTAGCCAGACATTGAAGATAAACAATTCATAGACAAATTATCCATAATCAAAATCTAACTAATTGAAATATGGTACGATGGAATGAGTGACTCGGGTATGATGACGATCTCTCGATCTATCTTCAATCCTCGAAGGTGTGGTTGCGGTCTTGATCGATCTCTCGAAGTTTCCGGTGGAAAACTACTCTTTTCTCTGGTTTCTAGGGTAAAAATCAGCGTGTCCTTGCTTGTGGCCGCCCCGGGTCTATTTTTACTTCGTTCGGGTCGAAACCTAATTGAGATTGGATGAACCTCTGTTTTTTCCGCAGCGAGGTACGGCCGTGCCCTTTTGGCACGCCCAGCCCATGCTGGGTGCTGAACAACTTGTTAACTTTTCTTCAGAGGAGCACGGGCGTGCCCATATGGCACGGGCTACCCGTGCTCTAGGCCGAACCTTGAGTCTTCATGTCTGGGTTAAGCACGGGTTGTGCTAGAGGAGCACGCCCTGCCCGTGCTCACCTGGAACAATACGCACATGGGCTATTTTCTTCCGTTTCTCGCCCGGTTCGTCCAACTTCTTCTCGATTCGACTCCAAACTTCGTCCCTCATGTCAAGTATTAGCGGTTGCAATCCCGAATTGTTGCCATCATGCTACAAATATAGATAAATTCCTACAAAACAAGCAAAGCGTAATCCAATTCCACAAAACAAGAATAATACCCAATTTACTCATATAACGCATGCATATCCACACATTCTAGCCAATATTAAGCCCAAAATATATGCAAAATACCAGTCAATCAACTGTTGGTGCCCAAAATTAAGACTCTTGTTCACCTTCATAAATTGTTTGTATGGTTCTGATCTCAGAGAATGAGTATGCCGCTCTTCAAAGTATTTTATCTTGTAGGAATTTGGTGTTGCGTATTGAAATATACACCTTGCATTGCACCCCACACGACTTGACGACCTTGTACGTGATGTTGAACTCTTATGTGGGCCATCTTCTTCATTGGAACCAACTGGAGGTGAAACCTTACTATTCTTTAACCCTTCTCAGTTGCATACTATATATTGGACATGAATGTCCTTATTTCAAAACCTTCTTGTTGTACTTGTTCGAATGTCGAATCCACTATAGGAGCCGTATTCCCTATAGAATTGTACGCCTTTCTCCAATGATGGAAATTCCATTCCTATGCGCGGTATTTTATCTTGTTCAACTATTGGAATCCAATACTTTGTTAAACCAGGAGAAATCTCTAGTCTTTCTCTAGTGTAACCTGCATCGTCTAAATCAATAAACAATTAATTAGTTTTCTGAAGCAAAACACCCATACATAAGGAATATCAGTTTATAATATACAGTAAACTGTACACTAAAATACAACACAATATGCAGTTATAACATTGGTTAAAAGTATCATAGAAGAGCAATCTATTTTTCGTAGTATCATGGGACGTGTGCTATGGTTTTAGAAAATAATTTGATAATTACATACATACACCCCATTATATATAAATATACAGTAAATTGTATTTTAAAGATTTCATTCATGTATTTATACAGTAAACACACATTACACATACATTAAAATACAACTACACATAAGTGTTTCGGTAATAAATTCGTCGAGCATCTTGGAAGGTGTTCTATTTTTTACATGCAAAGATACATGTAATACAAAGATATACAACAAATCGAGTTCTAAATAAACACTAATGTTATACTATTTATACTTTGTTAAATATCAAAGTAACGTTGTTTCTCATGTTTGTTCGTAGACAAAAAAAGAAGGATGGAGGGCAATATTTTTCCCATTACAATTACATAAAATTTAAAAACATAAACAAGTGTATAGAGATAAATATATATTCACCGTGTTGTACGTCGGAATCGTTAATATTGTCTTCCATCGCCGGACCGATTTTGTCTTCTTCTTCATATGGGTATGCGCAACACTCTCTATTGATTTTTGCGAGTTGTCTATCGTTATTTTGTGGAAGAAGACATACGTCTTTTTTGGGAGGATATGGTTCAAAAAACAGAGGCGTGTTTTTGGGTGGGGATATTGGTTGTGATTTGGAAAGATTGTGAATCCACTTCTTTCTCCTTATCAATTCCTATAAATTAGGAACGGTTCCTATACATGATTTGTTATTTTCTCAAATTGTCTATTGTGCCCTTATTGCCTATACTTAATAATTGTTAAATTAATATTAGCCATTAAATCTGAACCATTAATTGTAATATTTTCAACGGCTTGGATAAATCTCTACCGTCTCATATAAGGGGAGGTGTCCCATTTGAACCTTCCCCTATATATATACATAATTAAACGTATTTGTGTATTATAATTAAAAAATTAAACATATAAACATTATTTGAAATGCCGCAAATATTGACTTCCTATATATAAAATTATGAAGAGATTCTTTAGATTATTTATATAGTGTAATATTATATTGTACATATTTTTTTGAATTTATAATAAGTAAATACTTATTACATGAAAGAAATATTATTTATTTGTTCTATTATTTATGTTATATTTATTTGTAATCTCAAACAATAGAACAATTATTGTTCGTTACTTTATGTTATAAGATAGTTTCTCAAATAATCATGATTTGAGTAAAATGATGTTATTAAGAATCAAAATGACACTCTGATTTTATTTGTTAAATCAACATATATATTAATTTATTGTTGGTATAAATTTCAGCTATATCTTAATTGATCTCATGTAATTTAGTTGTTGAAAATTATTAAGTGAAAATATAATTTGTAAAGTTTTAGACAAATTAACAACTGTTTTTAATAGATGTATAAACTTACTTCAAATATATAATCAATTTATATTATTTCGTTTTTTCTCATTTTTCTAAAATCTTAATGTATTGATGGATATTTAATATAATATTTTGTAAAAATTATATTAAATTATTATTATAATAGTTATTTAATAAATCTTACATTATTTGGTCGGATCAATACATGTCAACCTGCAATCAGTTTTCCCATTTTCTCATTCAAAGACATGAGGATTTGGGTCTTGGGATTCCCACCCTGCCCTGTTCTATTACTCTTCGTACAATATATCAATTTCATAATATCAAAATTATACAATACTTCGTTATCAAAAAAATTATACAATACTTCATTATGTTACACTCCAAGTATCTTCCTCCCCGATTTAAAAAGACATGGCGGGTTTGGGTTTTAAGATACCCGCTCTGGGCCACTCCATTACATTTCCTATAATATATCATTTTCTTAATATTAAAATTATACAATACTTATTATAATACGTGCATCGCACGAGCAATATACTAATATATATATAAAGCAACTTGTTTCAATTTATGTTTTCCCGCCTAAAAGCATCTTCTAAAAATAATTTTCGATGTATTTATAAAAAAAATATAATTTCTCTAGTAGCTTTCTAAAAATTGTAGTATATATATATATATATATATATATATATATATATATATAGCGACCATTCTAGGAATAGTAACCTAAAAATTTTCCCACTTTTTCGTTTTTGATCTATTTTTGATATATAATATATTTAATTAATCATATTTTACGAACTTTAATTTGACACTCATATTGCATATATATAATAAAAAATTAACATAAAAATAAAAAATATAAGATATATCATTATTTTATAATAGGCTTTAAAAATTACGTATTTGGGTTATTGAATATCAATTTGTATATATGTATTTTAGCTATGATAGATGTATAATTGTTATTTGGGCTTAGCCCATTTTTATAATTGTATAGAATTGTATTTAAGTTGATTAAATTCAATTAGAAAATACTACTTAAAATATCAAAAAATATTATATTAATTTAAGAAAACATCTCAAAATATGTATCCAAATATTATATATATTTATGTGAGAAAAAATTGAGTTTTTATTTAATATGAAATTATATTCATATTAGTGTTCTATACATAGATATTAGATATGAATATGTCTATTTGATATATTTTAGATATATGTGTATATATTAAAATAGAATAGTTTTTGTGTTTTTGAAATATTTCATTGTCCCCTAAAATTATGTTGTTAATAAAACATGATTCTTTGAATTTCTTTATTAATTCTGATGTATTGCAACTTGAAATGAGTTTATTGATTATATTAAAAATATAATATATTAAACATTTTTAATTGAGTAGTTTTTTTTAAAACTTTTCTTTCGTATAGATAAATATACTCTATAAATAGATACAATTCAAGTCCAAAAAATTTATTATCGACCAAATATTTTGTATATAAAGAGGTTTTCATATTTTATATTAATTTATTTTTCCATTGTTTGATCGTATTATTTATAATGAAATTAATTTATCATTATATTTTAAATTCTAAATTTTTG
The DNA here is from genome assembly GCA_016081115.2 of Rehmannia glutinosa. Lineage (NCBI taxonomy): Eukaryota > Viridiplantae > Streptophyta > Magnoliopsida > Lamiales > Orobanchaceae > Rehmannia > Rehmannia glutinosa. The sequence goes on from JABTTQ020003253.1 coordinate 650,938, forward strand.
CAATCACTAAAAATATTTTTCTAGAAAAATAGTTTGTGCATGCACGGTCTGAAAATATCAAATATAAGAACCTAAATAGAAAAAATAATTAGAAAATTAATATAATACAATACAAATACTCACGAAAAAATTTTGAAAAATTAAAAATTGATTTAATAACGTGCATACATAAATACGTGACAAAATCAGCAAAAAATAAAAATACCCCCCAAAAAGTAAATCTAATAAAATCATAATGTTGCCAAAATATTTTTTTGTTGTCTCATGTTTCCTAAATTATTGTACTTAGTTATCCATATACATGCTAATTTTTTATTTATTGCACGGTAAGCATTAGCAATCTATGTCCCCAATTTACACGATCGAACAACTTTCGAAAATAAAATTGAATCTGAATTTACTACTACAATCTTGGAAGAAAAAAAATATGGCACCAATCCTCACAATTATTAATAATCTAAAAGTACCTAAAACGATGGGCAATGAAGTTGCGCCTTATGTGATTTTATGAAAAATCAATTTTCAAAGATCGAACATAAAATACATAGTTTTTAATGTATTTTTTTCATGATTTTAAGGTATAGTATTTTTTAACTTCATTAATAAAAAAACATTTAATAGTATTATTATAATGCAAACAAATTTAATTCATGAGACTATTAGGAAAATTCACATGATGTCGTTGTACAAAACGAAAGCCTCACAGACATACACCCCCTGAATCGCACGGGTAAAAGACTAGTATATAAAGAGAGACTATTCTAGGAATAGTAACCTAAAAATTTTCCCTCGAAAAAAGGTATAAAAATCTTTTGAAAAAAATAAATGTTTGGAATTTTATTATTTTTTGTAGTTAACAATTATTGTGCCAACTGCACTTATACTTTCTTTATATATGAATCACTTTTTAAAATTACATAAAAAGTAGAATTATGTAAAAACTTTCCAAATATGTGTGTGTAATTCATTAATTATTATATTTGTGTTTTTCTATTTCTTTTTTCAAATTTAATATCTTTTTTTTACTTTTTTATCCATTTTTGACGAACAATATGTCTAATTAATCATATTTTTTTCGATCTTCAGTTTGACACCCATATTGCATATATACAATAGAAAATTAACATATTAGATAAAATAATGTAAGATAGATTTACTTATTATTTTGTTATGGACTTTAAAAATTACGTATTCAGGCTATTGGATATCAATTTGGATATTATATACTTTAGTTATTTATGATATACGTATAGTTGTTATTTGAGCTTTACCAATACTTATATAGAATTGTATTTAATTTGATTAAATTTAATTAAAAATACTACTTAAAAAACAAAAAAAATATTTTAATTGAAGAAAATATCTGAAAATATGTATTCAAAAATTATATATATCAAATATATTTATACATAACATTATATATATTTATGTAAGAAGAAATTATTTAATATGAAATTATATTCATAATAATTTTTTATAAATGGAAAATTATTTTTATATACTTTTCATGTTAATAGAAATTATTAACATACTTTTAATGTTAATATAAATTATTTTATATATTTCAACGTATTTCAATATATTAGGAAATTTATTTGTCAGATTTTGATGATACCATGTAAAACTTAGACTAGGAAGTTGACACCCCCATTTTCCTTGTAATTCTGTATTGTAATAGATAGGACCGGAAGAGTTGAATTAAGTCTGTTTAAGTCAAGATTCAGAGATTACAAGAAGTCAACTATGACTAGAAAGAAGACTCTGATGTGTGTCAACTTAGTATGGCCAGGAAGGAAGTCAAGGACTCGACTGAAGGAAAGTCAGTTGAGGAACAACTGTGAGAAGTGTCAGTCAAGTCAACTTAAAGAGCCAAGTCTAACAGTTAAAGTGATAGTTGAGTCAATCTTATTATTGGAGCAGACTCAAGTCACCTGGGGTAAAGGCAACATTCAAGTCAAGACAACTGACTTAAATCCGTTGGAATAAAGTCAAGAATATTACTCGATATAATAATATTTCAAGCTACCAGGTCTTAAAGTGTTTGGCCCAAAAATGTGCAAAAGGAATGAGCCAATGGGAAACACTGCATCTTGTGTCAGAACCTGTAAAGCTACGAAACAAATTAATACGAGGAAAAGTCAACACCACAAGGGCTGCAAACCAAGAAAAGACAAGCCAACGAACACAAAGTGACATTTGAAACTAGCATATCTCTTCAACAGACAAATTTCTAATGTGCACTATAAAAGGCTGATGAGGCATTTTAGAAAGGGTTACCTAAACCTAGCAAGAGCAAGTACTATTCAAGCAATTAACCTGCAATAGTCTCAAAGCATTTCAAGATATTCCTCAAGCCAAAAACTCGAAGAAACTCGATCCAACACAAGCTGTGAAGGAGAGACAACTTTAATCAGTTGAAGAGGAAACAATTTGAAGATCAAAAAGGGGTCTACTTTCCAAGTTGAAGGATAGTAGAAAGATTCAAGGTCGAACCAAGTTTCAAGTTTGTTGGAGGGCATCGTGATCAAATCCAAGGACTTGAAAGTGAGCTGAAGTAGCAAGGCAGCTGCCTCGTGAAGAAACTGAGTCGCAGGAGAAGCCAGTTGTATGATCAAGGTTGTCTCTAGACTGTTCACTACTTTGTAACTTGATCTGTTACTTAGTGGATTCCTCCAGGAATTGGAGAAGAGTGGATTAGAAGAATTACCCATCTTCGAACCACTATAAAAGTACTTGTGTCAATTTACTTTCAGCATTTACATTCCTACATTTACCTTATATATGTTGTTAGTTAAATCTGCTATCCAACTGATAAATAACTAAGTGCTAGAACAAGTGTTTAAAAACAAGCTTTAAATCAATCAAAGGGTGTTAAGTCTTCCGCAGTTATAAAATCAAATCAACTAAGTTAAGTATTGGCTTAAGCACCGAGTTATACTATCAACAGATCAATCGAGTCTGTTGAGTGGGTAACTTAGCTGAATAGTCAACTTAGTTGTCCCCTAAGGACATAGTTGATTTGAGTCAACTTTGTTGAACAATTTTAAAAGGACTAAAATCGAAAATTTGGTAAGGTTTATTCAACCCACCATTCTAAACCTTACACCACACCCCTTGGGACCTACACAATATTTAACTTTCAAAGTTGTGCATTTAGACTATTAAATATGAATTTATCTATTTAATATTTTGTTTTTGATATGTGTGTAAATATAAAAACAGAATAATTTTTTTGTTTTTTGAAATGTTCATTTTCTCCTAAATTATGTTGCTAAATACAAAATATGATTTTTTAATTCATTTATTAATTCTGAACAACTCTTCATCTTACTTTAAAAAATTATTGGAATTTGAAATGGGTTTATTTATTGATTGTATTAAAATTACAATATATTATATATTCGGCATTTGGCAGTTAATTATTTTTCCAACTTTTGTATTCTTATAGATAAATATGCTCTATAAATAGATACAATTTACATTCACAAAATTTCTTATCAACCAAATATTTTGTATTTAAATATTTTTTTATAGTTTATATAATTTATTTTTCTATTGGTTCATCGTATGGTTTATAATCAGATTTGTTTATCTCTGTATTTTATTTTTTTATTAAAATTATAAACTTTTTACAATCATCAACAAATATTTTTATAAAAATACAGTTTGTGCATGGTCAGAAAAATACAAAATATGAGAACCTGAATAGAACATAATAATTAGAAAATCCAAATAATAAATACAAATTCTCCTAACAAAAGTTTGAAAAATTAAAAATTGACCTAACAACATGAATACATAAAATATATGACAAAATCAGCAAAAAAGCATAAATTCCCACAATAATAAATATAATAAAATTAATAATAATGCCAAAACTATATTTTATTGTCTTTTATTTTCTTAACTACTGTACTTAGTTCCCATATATGTGTGTGTTAATTTTTTATTCATTGTACGACCAACTTTTGCAAAAATATATGCCCCCAATTTGCACATGCAAATAACTTTTGAAAATAAATTTGCATTCGAATTTACCACTGCGTACAACCTTGAAAAACCAGTATTGCACCAATCTTCACGCTTATAAAGAATATAAACATGACTAAAACGAAATGGGCAATGAAGTTACGCCTTGTGCGGTTTTATGAAAATTATTTTTCGAAGATTGAACCCAAATATATAGTTGTGAATATTATTTTTCATGATTCTAAGGTATAATATTTTTTTTAACTTCATTAATCAAAAATATTAAATAATATTTTCCTCCTATTTGTCGATGTTGTATTAAGATTATTAAAATACGAGAGAGATATAATTAATAGAAGAAAATACACATATCAGTACAAAACGAAGGTCTCACGGATATATACCCGTGCATTGCATATGTAAAAGACTAGTAACTATAATAAAATTTTAGCTTTTTATTTCCATCAACTTTGGTAAGATATCAATAGAGTTTAGAAAATTCTATTTCGTAATAAATATTGTATCAATAAGAACTATACTATTAATAACAAATTTCACTAAGATTTGAAAACACAGTTGACTTTCCATTTTAAATTAAATCAATATAAATTGTCTACCTTATTCAGATAAGCTATAAAAAATAATCGACTTTAATCGTTGGCCAAGTAATGTGGGTGTATATATGTATGTGTATATATATATGGCATTAATTTTACAAATAATAAAAAGAATCAATTTATTGTGATATATCAGAAAATAAGACTTTCATTTTAATTTGATTCAAAAATATTAAAAATATTCGTGTACTTGATGGTTGAATTTACAATTAAAAAAAATCACATTTATTGCAATGCAATAAACATAATTAAGACACAAGTAATTAAAAACATACCACATTTTATTAACATTCTAATACTCATACTAAAAGGTAGATTTGAATAAATATTTTGATTTATCAAAAAATTAATGAAACCTATTCATAATAAATATGATTTTGATTTGGATTTCTGTATATAAATACATTCAAATGAATACAAAAAAGAAAAAGACTGCTCCATTATATAGAAAATTCATAGATCAATGACACATATGATTACACTAATCTGTGATCTAAATATGAGCAAGACCCAATGGGTCATAAAACGTTGACTTGTGAGAATGTATGAAAATCTTGGATACAAGTCAAATATAAAGCATTGAATGCATATTTCATGATATCGAAGTATTGTTTAGATTTTTTTTTTAATTGTTGGTTTTTAATATTTCTACATTCGGTTTATATAATTTATTTTATAGAGAAATCGAATCCACAGAAATGTTACTAAAATAGTACGCGCATCACGGGTCGCACCGGTCGGCTCGAACCGACCAATTTAACAACTTTATCGATTATAAAAATAGTTTGTGCATCACATGAGGACTCATCTAGTTGTGTTTTAAGACAATTTGGTAACTTCGTGTGATTCATGTTATTCGTGTTTGGATTTGGTCTTTTCGTGTTCATGTTAGAGTTTATCGGTAATTTGAGTCAAAGTCTTAGTGTTAGGTGTCGATTAGGGATGAGATCTCCTATTTTTTTTCCCTATTTCACTTTCTATTTCATACATTAGATGAAAGACACGTGTAAAATTGTGACATCATCTTGATTCGTGTCATTCAGTACGTTAAATGTCAGGAATATCTTGGTTGCCACCCACTAAATAGGGATGGGAGTGAAATAGGATAAATGGAACAGGTAATCTCAATCCTTTGCCACCCCCTAAATTAAATGATGACCAAAGGGTAAATATGTCTTTTGAAATTATTGTTCCTCAAATTTCCCTAGTGCACCTTTGTGGGGATTACCTTAAGTCTTAAGCTGACCATTTTTTCAATTTTAGGCAGCAGCGGCGGCAGAACTGTAACGATGGAACTCATCTTTCCGGCCGATTCTCCTCCGCTCCATGTCATCGCCGCCGCAAAAATTGCCGGCGTTTCTCTGGTCACCAACCCTACTCTGGCTTCCGGCTCCTCGCCGACTCTTGTCCTAGCGAGCGGGTGAATTTCTCGTCTTACTCTTTTTTTCATTTATTTATTTTTTGTTGGGAAATTTGAGGATTTCTTAACTCTTGTATTTTTTTGTTTGCTTTGTTCTTATTCCAGTTACAGTGCATTTTCGAATCTAGTGGTGAAACTGGAAATAGTTTTTGGAATAAACATTGATCCTAAATGGAATGATAGTTTTAACCAAATTGATGTTCTTTTGGAAAAGGGTAATTTCCAGTTTTTGAAATCACATGCCATAGTTTTTTATTCTGCCAAATTTTTGAACTGGGTTGGAACAGAAGTTCTGAATTTTGAGCTTTTTCTTGAATAATATATATGTTGAGAGATCTAGAAAAAGAAAGAAACAAATCTCAGCTGGGGAGCTCGGTTCGATTTCATGGTGAAACTAATACCGTTAATATCTGCTCATCTACCTCTGAGAAAGTGAGAAGTAACAGGTTCACCTTGACAGAAACCTTGGTTTTTTGATTGGCATGAAAGATTGGAATCAGAAACTTCCTGTATTATAACATTAGACCAATGTTTAGGTCGTAATGTGAATATAATAAAGGATGTCTCTTCCACAGATTTGGTGGATGTATAAAGGATTACTCTTTCTCTTCAAATGAATTTGTTTTTGGCTTTTCTCTTATTTGGTTATGCAGAGAAATGAAAATAACGTTTTATGGTGATAACTAATTTTCAGGCAGAAGCTGCATGGAGCAAATGTTCTTTTGAGATATATTGGTAGGATAGCAAGCCTGCCTGATTTCTATGGTCGGGATGCTTATCAGTCAAGCCAGGTGCCTTTTTTGTACTCATTTCTTTGTTTACAATGTTTGTTTTTTTTTTAAAAAAAATCCTTTCAGATTCCTTTGTTTTATCAAAAAATGAGGGTAGCAGAGATGAGAATGCTAAGATTACACACTAGATTAGATAGAATAAGAAATGAACACATTAGAAACAAAGTGGGAGTAGCACCAATAGATGAGAAAATTAGAGAAACACGATTAAGATGGTTTGAACATGTTTATAGGAGACCTTTAGATGCACACTGTGCGGCGTTTAGAAGGTAGGGAATCACTCACACAAATCAAAAGAGGCAGAGGTAGGCCTAAAAAGACTTGGAAAGAAGCTATTAAACAAGACATGTTATACCTAGAAATAAATGAAAATATGGCTTATGACCGTAAACGATGCCGCGATATGATCCGTATAGCCAATTTGCACGTAGTGGGATTAAGGCTTAGTTTGTTGTTGTTGTTGTATTCCTTTGTTTTATCAAAACTATTACTTGTAATCTTATTTTGGCTGCATTTTATTTATTATAATCCTTTAAACCTTCTTATTAACTGTTTTTGGTTTTGTAGATTGATGAATGGCTTGATTATGCGCCTGCTTTTGGGTCTGGATCGGAATTTGAGGGCGCATGTAGCTTTGTGGATGAATATTTATTGCAAAATACTTTTCTGGTTGGTAATAGCCTGTCTATTGCAGATGTAGCAGTCTGGGCTGGTCTTGCAGGTAAAGTTCCCAAGTCCATGTAATTGAGTCTCTGATAGTGGTAATTTAGTTGCTGCTTTTTTACTTTTACAATTGATTTTGTTCCTGACAGATAATTCATTTGTTATATTTCTATGTGGTCATGTTCCATGATGTACATGTTGATTTTATAATATCAATCATGTAATGGGACATGACTAGAGCAACTATCTCAACTCATCGCCGTCTCATCATAGTTTCTATGCAAGTAGAAAAACCTATGATGATGATGGTTTTGAAATTTCATCTCATTTTTCCTTCATATGAAGGTTGCGTCAGGAAGGGCATCCGGTGTAAAACTTTGCCACTTTGCTTTCTGTGTGAATTTGTAGTGTTAATTAATTTTAGATAATTAATTGACACTATAACTTCACACCACCGACCCCACATAGTGGGATAAGGTGCGATTGATGATGATGATCTTTTCTTAATATAGTCTAGTGCATACAACTATTCTAAATTCTAATTTCTAGAGGATATTTATTTCCTTTGTTAGAGGATACCCGACCCCACTTTGATTAAGGCTTAGTTTGTTGTTGTTTGTTGTTCCTTCGCTTTTAGGAGCTGGTTTGAGATGGGAAAGTTTAAGGAAATCTAAGAAGTATCAAAACCTGGTTCGGTGGTTCAACTCAATATCTGCTGAATATGACGCTGTGTTGAGTGAATTTTCTGCAACATATCTCGGGAAGAAAGGCTCTACAAAGGCAACAACTTCTAAGTCGAAAGAGACACAAGCCTCAAATTCTCAGTCAACTGCAGTGGAGAATGGTGTCCATGCGATTGAAACAGTTGCAAATCGGGCCTTTGAGGTAGATCTCCTGATGCCGAGGTTGGAAAAGTGAAGTTGCGTTTTGCACCAGAACCCAGTGGTTATCTTCATATTGGTCATTCAAAAGCTGCATTGTTAAATCAGTATTTTGCCGACCGATACAACGGCCAGGTGATTGTACGGTTTGACGACACTAACCCGGACAAGGAAAGCAGCGAGTTTGTGGATAATCTTCTGAAAGATATTGAGACGCTGGGGATTAGATATAGTGTTGTGACATACACATCAAACTACTTCCCGCAGCTCATGGAAATGGCTGAGAAATTGATTCGTGAGGGTAAGGCCTATGTTGATGATACTCCGCGTGAGCAAATGCAGCATGAAAGGATGGAAGGCATAGAGTCAAAGTGCAGGAATAACAGTGTAGAGGAAAACTTCAGATTGTGGAATGAAATGATTGCTGGTTCAGAGAGGGGATTGATGTGTTGTCTCCGAGGGAAATTGGACATGCAGGACCCGAACAAGTCACTTCGGGATCCGGTGTATTACCGCTGCAATTTGACTCCTCACCATAGGATTGGGTCTAAATATAAAATATATCCAACATATGACTTTTGCTGTCCATTTGTTGATGCTGTGGAAGGTATTACACATGCACTTAGATCGAGTGAGTACCATGATCGTAATGATCAATATTACAGAATTCAGAATGACATGGGGTTTAGAAAGGTCCATATATATGAATTTAGTCGGCTGAATATGGTTTACACGCTTCTTAGTAAGCGCAAGCTGCTATGGTTTGTGCAAAATGGAAAGGTTGAGGGTTGGGATGATCCTCGCTTTCCCACTGTTCAAGGAATAGTGCGAAGGGGTCTGAAGATTGAAGCATTAATACAATTCATTTTGGAACAAGTAAGTTGTATTTCGTATAAGGGATAATAACAAATAAAAAACCTGAGGTTCGGCCTACTTACCAAAAAATCCCAGAGGTTTTTGAAAATTGCCAAACCACCTTGAGGTTTGATTCCATCTTACACTTTCCCATTCATAAGCGAAAAATATTTCAAAAACCTCCTTGACATTTATAAACATTTATAAAATATTACAGTTATCCCCTTAAATTTAGGACAGAATCAAACGTTTTTTTTTGGTATAATTTTCAAACATCTCTGGTTCTTTTCTGTAATTAGCCCAAACTTCAGGGGTGTTTTTGTAATTATAGATTCGTATAATATATGTAAACATGTGCAGTAGATAATTGCTAATAAAGAAGGGCCTTAACTTCTTATTTATTCATTTTAAAAGTTCTTTACCAAGTAATGTTGTGAACAATCTCCTGTGTTCTTGTTCACTATGAGGAATTTAAATCTCTTATGTGTCAATTGGTTAGGGTGCATCGAAGAACCTCAATCTTATGGAGTGGGACAAACTCTGGGCGATCAATAAGAAGATCATTGATCCTGTTTGTCCCAGGCATACTGCTGTTATTGAAGAACGCGTGTATTGCTAGTTCTAACTGATGGCCCAAAAGATCCCTTTGTGCGCATTTTAGTTAAACACAAAAAATATGAAGGTGCTGGAGAGAAAGCTGTAACTTACTCAAACAGATTATGGATAGATTATGCGGATGCTGAATCAATCTCAGTCGATGAGGAAGTTACTTTAAAGGATTGGGGTAATGCAATTGTGAAGGAAATCAAGAAGGACGAAAATGGGATCATCACTCAGCTAGTGGGAGTTTTGCATCTTGATGGAAATGTTAAGAAGACAAAGTTGAAGCTCACTTGGCTGTCAGATACCAGTGAGCTTGTCAGACTGACCCTGGTTGACTTTGATTATCTTATTACAAAGAAGAAGGTGATGCTTTTGCATTGGATGAGAAAGTTTGATTTTATTCTAATTTTTATGACTTGAACTTCTTTTTGAATTTACTTGTTTATTTATTTAATCCTTTTGCTAGTGCTCCATTTATTAGCTTATTATAATATTTGAATAATGACAGCTTGAGGAAGATGAAGATTTCGTTGATGTGGTCAATCCCTGTACGAAAAAGGAGACATTAGCACTTGGGGAATCTGACATGCGGAACTTGAAGCGGGGAGACGTAATACAGTTGGAGAGGAAAGGGTATTACAGATGTGATGCTCCTTTTGTTCGACCTTCGAAACCCATAGTCCTTTTTGCAATTCCAGATGGAAAGCAGCAAACTGTAGCAAAGTAAGAACACACCTACTTATGTCGTAGGGGCGAAGAAATGAAAACAAAAAGCTATTTCCAGATTAATTGAATTTTATACACTTTTGTTTAACTTAATGTCTATTTTAATAGTTCAAGGTTTATCCTCTTTTGATCTTATCTTTTGTGTTTACTTGCCGGTTTCTGCATAAGTGCACACACACGTGTGTGTGCAGGTGTGTTGCTTTGTTTTGGTAACATGTTTGAGGGTTGCCTATGTGCAAAATAGAGCATTTCTGCTGGACTCATCTATGCTGTGTAGTTCATTGAAAATATAATTTTGACCATAAGTTTTTAACTTCCCCAGTTTATATTCAATATAAATCTACAGTGTATTTTTATGTTCATTTTTTGGTAGGGCATCTGGGTCTAAGATATTAGAACTTAGAAGTGGACGATTTCTGGAATAGCACGTTTCATTCGTTTTGATCTGTCTTTTCGTAAATTTTGGCTAATATATATAGATAATTGGGTCTTCTGTTATTTCTGATATTTTGACTTTTCTATTTGTTAATATACCATCGACACTATGAGAGTGTTTGCAAAACCTACTACTTTTAGAAGAAGTTATTTATTGTAGCATAAGCTAGTTGAAAATAAGAAGTTGATAGTGTTTGGAAATATAATCTAAAAGTTGAATTAATTAATTATAAGTGTTTTGATAAATAAGTTGTAGAATTGCTTTTTTTTTTTTTGTAGAAATCAAACCAGAAGTAAAATCAGAAAATTAATATGATGCTCTACTACTTTTAGATTCTGAATCAACTATTTTTTCCTGGCGACAAGCTTGGAATATTTTTTTAGTGATTTGCACATACTCGCTACGATTGGGTAGATTGAAATAACATAAAAAGCTGAGCTGGATAGAATAATTTCCGAAAAGTATATGTATTAAATAAAAGACCTAGTAACTTAAGAAAGCATCAAAATTTTGCAGGACTTAAATTCCTGCGTGCTTACGAATAAAGTTGGTGAACAACAGCATGGGGCCATAACAAAACCTACTCCACTTTCAAACACTTTAGATTAATTAAGGATTAGATGCAGAAACAGGATAATTAATACTGTTGATCTCTAGTATTACTTCAGTTGAGACCAAAAATATATTCTGTATGGGTTGGTTGTCTCCAATCCCATTATTTTAACTGGAAAATCAAATAGCCGTTCTGCATTTCAGCATGGGCTCCGCCTTTTCAAAAACCCAATATTATAATCACAACAAATCATATGATAACATATTCATCCAAATAGTACGAGTCTTGTTTCTGTTTAACCTTTAGACAGCTCAATGTAATGGACCGCCTAAGGGGGCGGGAAGCGCTTAAAGTCGCACGATTCATTGTTAAGAGAATAATGTCGTGACATCTGGAGATAGTATGTTAATAATCTTTTTGTCTATACATGCGAAAAACTCCAAGTTAAAGATCACATTACTTATTATACATAAAACGTTTGTTAGTGTCACTAATGATGTTGAATTCAGATTTTAGTTTATCTTTTTTTTTTTTAGAACTATACATTTAAAATTATACGTAGTACTTAATTTTTTTAAAAGATAGCAACATCTTTCCAACTCAACTTATTACGTACGTACTTTGCACAATTATATATGTAAAGGGTTGAAATTTGAACGAAATCTCAAATGACTAGCATTTAATTTAATTAGGGGGGCTTGGCTGCCTAACAAGCATTTATGGGACCATATAGCACTATCCTAAGATCTTTATCAGAAATCCAAATTGAATAATGCAGATTTAATACTAAAATATAAAGTCATGTTAGCGTAAATAATTATATATTCCCTCGATTTGCAGCCTAGAATATATAATGACTTTTTAATTAAATAATCCAACCACTGAGTACTGAGTTCCACTAATATACAATATTAGGCGATGAAAACAGAATTCCATGCCAACCATTTCATTATTACTCAAATTGATTTCTGTACCATTGAATATATGTTGAATAGTGCCATAAAATATTTTTGTCATCATATAAGTGAAAATTAACATTACTTGAAAAAAAAAATGTAAATTAACATTGACAAATGGTACAAAGAAATTGGGCCAAGTGTATCGCGAGTTAAATTATAGAAAGAATGAAAAAATAATAGGAAGTACTCTACACTAGTCTTTTTGGCTTCACGTAATGATTTCAATATTTGGTATGACGAGCATATCATCACAACTCACAAGTTGGCATTTGTTTGTCTCCTCACACACACCAATTCCAATGATTAATTATACTATTTAATTTTTAGGTTGTATTATGCGTTATATAAATTAGGGATAACTGCAAAACTACAAAAATCTTATCGAGGTTTGATATTATGTTACATTTTTCACTTCATAAACAAAAAATATTTAAGGGAGTTTGTAATTATCCATATAAATATCTGTCTTGAAAATTGCAATTCTCTTGTACTAATTATCTGCATTTGTACTAATAATGAGAGACAATTAAATGCGCGATGGGAGAAAAAATTAGGGGTGTTAATCGTGTCGTATTTTGTGTTTGCGGGTTGTATTCTGATACGAATATTACAAGTTTGACACGAACACGAACATGACTCGTTTATGACAAGGATAACCCGACATGACACGAAATACCTATACAATTTAAAGTTGACACAAAAAAATAAAAAATAGAGAAAAAAACTAAAATTACAAATAAAAATACATTAAAGTATTAGAAATACATTAAATAATTTGTCCATCATCATATAACCAACTAAAACATCACAAAATACAACAATGTCACTATAAAACCAAATGGGTTAAATAGGTCAATTGTATCGACACGCGAGTCGACCTGACCTGACCTATTTATTTCTCGTGTTAACCATGTCCGAATTGAGTTTGGTCTGAACATACTATGGGTTATACATGTGTCTGCTAAATTTGTGTTAGGTTTGTGTTGTGTCACAAATTGGCGCCTCTAGAAAAAATCTTAGCCTCATTTTCTCTCTAACCCTCTCTCTGTGCTTCTCTTCTTGCTCTTCATTGTTATGTCGTGATTTTTGGCCTGAATTCACTCATCTGCGTCTTTTCGTTAATTTATTTTCTAAATAAGTGGTTACCCACAGAGATCTGGATTATTTGTTTATTTTCTTGTTTGTGATTTTGCCGTCTGCTGCGACATTTGGTTTATCACCATCTTAATTGGTGCAATGTTTTTTTGTTGTGCAGATTCAGACAAGCAAGTTTTTGATCCGACATAGATAACTAATCAGATTATGGTCTTCAACAGATTGCAGATCTGAAATCATAGATATTCTAAATACTATAGAATTTTTAAAATTGTAGGCTTTAAGTCGATTTTTATTATAACCTAGATGCTATGAATCTTTACATAGTTCTTTTTTTTTTATGGTTTTTAACAAATTATCTTTTTCCTTTTATGGGTGCATTGCTAGTTTGACCAATTAATTAGTAAAATTATTTTTCTTTTCAAAAAAGGGGAAGTCTATTGTGAGACTCTCTCACGGATTAGATCCGTGAGAAGCTCCATGTGGCCCTTTCTCCTTTTTCTCTCTCATCTTACTGGTCCCATTCCACTATCTTTCCCCACCTCCCAGGTTGATATGCTCCCATTGTCCTCTCTCTCTTCACATCTCATACCTTTTGTGTGTGGTCCCCCCATCTCTCTCTTCTCTATCCGGCCCCTCCCCCACTCTCTCTCTCTCTCTACACATAACATTTTGGATACAAAAATCTCACAAAAAATGTAATACTTTTCATAAAACGTATATATTTTAGAACAACATTGATACTTTTTTTTAATAAATAGTGATACATTATTTTTAATAAAATCTAATATTTATTTTAAAGAAATTATACTTTTTTAATATAAAATGGTACTTTTTGAACAAAAAATATACTTTAGTTTTAATTAAAAGTAATATTTATTTTAATAAGAAGTGATACTTATTATATAAAAAGTGATGTTATTTACATGAAAAGTGATACTTTATCCATAAAAAATAATAATTTTTTTTAATAAAAAGTGCTATTTTCTTAAATAAAAAGTGATACTTTTTTCGTGAGAAGTAATTTTTTTTCGAGTCTAAATGTGATACTTTTTCCATAAAAAGTGATAGTTTATTTTCCTTATTTTTTTCCTTTATTTCCTGCATGTAGAAATAAATGAGAGACGTTAGTGGGGGAGAGAGAGAGAGAGAGAGAGAGAGAGAGAGAGAGAGAGAAGAGAATGGACCACTAGAAGAGTGATGTGAGGAGAGAGAAGAGACCATGGGATATTTAGGTTATGTATGGAATTGTTTTCAAATACAATTTTCCAATTTTCAACTATTCCAGAAAATGAATTTATGTTTGTTTAAAAAATTCTCAATAGAAATAAAATCATTTCCAGTTTTCATTTTTTATGGAAAAATTATTTTGAAAATACAACCAAACAAGTTTTCACCAAATCACGCAAATCTATGTGAAAATATACTACAATCACGCAAAATGATGTCAAAAATACACTACAATTACGCAAATCTATGTCAAAAATACTATAACCAAACATATTTTCATTTTTAAACAGAAATTCAGACAACAAACCAAACATATTCTCAATTCTCACACGAAAAACAAATAAAGTTTGAAAATTCATTTTCCAACACTAGAAACTGGAAATTGGACTTGGAAACACATCCATACATCCTCTTAGTGTGTGGATGGTAAGGAGGGGACTAGTGAGAGGGGAGAAAAATGAGGTGGTGGAGAGAAAATGTGGGAGACCATGTGGGGTTCCGTCTCACGATTTAGACGGTCTCACATAAATTTTTGTGAAAAAAATAATGAAAGATAATTATTTTTTGGAAATATTACTTCACTCCTCTCGCCGGTTTTTTCACTAGTGTCTTTGATCCGAGTTGTTTGTTTTAGTTGTTATTTTTGTTGAAACGTTTTCGTTTTCTTTGATTAGCAACTAGCAGATTATGGGTCTTACTTTCCTATAAATAGAGTGGTGTTCCTTCTTTGTAATTTCGAGCTATTATGAAATAAAACCACATAGAATTCTCTCAATTTCTTCATGGTATCCAGAGCACCGAGTTTTGGATCTTATGGCGAATCGATGTGGAGCTTGGAATAACATCATTGCTGGATGAGGACACAATACTCAAGGACAGATTCAATTTGTGAATTAGATGACTGCGAAGGAAGTGAAGGAAGATGATCCATTTCAACTCCATGGTTCCGATCAACCAGGTTTACTTCTAGTTTCAATTCAACTCACAGGGGAAACAACTATCGATCCCGAGTCGATCGATGAAAATTGCATTAGAAGCGAAAACTAAATTAGGATTTGTCAATGGTAGTATTCCTATACCTGCAGCTGATTCAACTGAATATGAGCAATGGAGAAGAGTTGATTTGATGGTTACGAGCTGGATTTTGAATACTATTGCTAAGGACATAGTCGATGCCTTCATATATGTTGAATCTGCACATGAGCTTTGGGATGATATTTCGCAGCGTTTTGGAGAGTGCAATAGGACGGTTTTGTATCAATTGCGAGAGAGATATTGTGAATCTCACTCAAGGAGTTAACTCTGAGCGGTTTATTTCACCAAGTTGAAGAAGCTTTGGGACGAGCATGATAGTTTGGCTTTGCTACATCGTGCACATGTGGAAACACTAAAGCGTCTATGGATCTAGCGAATATAACTCGATTGAATCAATTTCTAATGGGGCTGAATGAGTCCTACGATCACATCCGAAGTCAGATCCTTATTATGGATCCTTTACCTAATGTGAATAAGGCATATTCGATGGTACGAGGAGAGTTGAGAGGCAAAGAAGTGTTCACGTGAGTTTCTGAAGGTTTGGATGGAACAACTTTGCTGGCTAAGAATGCACCTACCATACCTGCAGTCACAGGGAGATGACAGGTATCTAGGTGGTCAAATAACACAAATACAAATTGGCAGTCTAGAGGCAGGGGATTTCGTAGATCGAAAGAAGAAAAGGCTAAACTCACTTGTGAACATTGTCGAGCTCCTGGTCATGAAATGTCTGAATGTTTCAAGCTTCATGGATATCCAGATTGGTTTAAAACTCTCAAGGAACAAAGGATGCGAGCTAATTTTACCACAGATGGAAATATAGTACATGAGGAAATGGCTCAAACTCAGCCAAGGACATATACACATTCCCAGGGAGATATGGCTATTCTCATTCAACAAGAGATTGCAAAATATATGGCTGGAGCAGGGAGAACCAACAAGTCAGGAGGAAATAGTGTGAACATGAACTATGCACACTTTGTCGATTATGCTGGTAAGAGCCTCATACATGACACACATTGTGCATTATCTACTTTTCATGGAGGAAATAAGCACAATTGGATAATTGACACTGGTGCCAGTAAGCATAGGTGCTACAATGAGAAACTTCTCACTGATTTGCATCCTGTCAGCACTAAAACTACCATATATTTACCTGATGGTTCCTCTAAGCAAGTCACTTACACAGGGAAGGCTCAAATTACTGAATCATTGTCTCTTGATGATGTGTTGTTGGTTCCTTCATTCTCTTACAATCTGTTGTCTATTGCTCAATTGACTGAGTCTTCTAATCTCAAGTTTGTTTGCTTTCCCACACATTGTGTCCTACAGGACCTGAAGACTGATGAGGTGGTGGCAGTGGGCAAGGCACAAGGCAGGCTGTATATCCTCCAACCGAACTCCATTCATTCTTCATCTTCATCTGGTCATCATCACAGTTTTTACTCCTCTTCTTCTAATTCCTGTAATAATGTGTTGTTGGATTGGCATGTGAAGCTTGGTCATCCTTCTTTTCCTGTATTGGAACATATCTCTTATTTGAAACCTTTTTGTACCACTGTTAATAAAAGGTTGATTGATGAATGTGAAGTGTGTCATAAATCTAAGCAACCACGATTATCATCCTGTTAGTATTACTAAGGCTGCTGATTGCTTTGATCTTATCCATGTTGATGTATGGGGACCTTTTACACATGAGGGAGCTTCACACACTCCCTACATGTTGACTGTGGTGGATGATTGTACTAGAGCCACCTGGACATATTTCCTTGCTCATAAGAGTCAGGTGCCACATACACTTAAAATCTTCTTTCAGTATGTGCTGACTCAGTTTAAAAGGAAGGTTAAGGAGGTCAGGAGTGATAATGGGGGAGAATTTGTAAATCATGAGTTGCAGAATTTGTTTCATTCCTTGGGAATTTTGCATCAGAGGTCCTGTGTCTACACTCCCCAACAAAACGGGGTTGTAGAAAGAACACTAATCAATCTTGGAAGAGCATTGATGTTTCAGTCTGGGATGCCAGTTAGATTTTGGACATATGCCTTGATGTATGCTACACATATTGTAAATAGGTTGCCTAGTGTCATTTTGGGTTGGGAGAGCCCCTATGAGTTACTTTATGGAAAAACCCCAGATTACACTAACTTGAAGCCATTTGGGTGTTTATCTTATGCTACCAATACTCATCCACATAAACATAAATTTGACACTAGAGCACTTAAATGTGTCTTCTTGGGATATCATTCAGGGATCAAAGGATACAAATTGTACAATCTTGACACTAATCAATTTCTAATTTCCAGGGATGTGAAATTCTTTTGAACATTCATTTCCTTTCATTCATATTTCAGAGTCTCCTTCTACTTCCACACCATTGCCTCTCATTTCTACCATTGAGTCTCATTGCTTCGATACTTTGCCTCTTAATCCCGCCTCCTATTACAAATGAGCCTCCAACTCCTATACTTTAAGAGGTACTGCAGGACAGTTCATCCTCCGATCTGGATGAAGGATTATGTTAGTGATTTTTCTCAAAGACTTGTGCCAGGTCTCTGCACCTCGACACTCGCTCCACCTCTCACCTTTACAGTACTCATTATCCTCTTCACACATTTCCTACATCCTCCCCCTACACTTAATCCTAGCTATGTGGCTTTTTTGGCCAATCTCTCCGGGGTTCAAGAACCAAACAAGATTACTTTGAGGCTTGTCAAGATGCCAATTGGATTCATGCTATGAATCAAGAGCTTGAGGCTCTTGAGAAGAATGAAACTTGGGAACTCACTTCTTTACCACATGGTAAAATGGCAATTGGTAGCAAATGGGTGTATAAAGTGAAGTGAATCTGATGGAACAATAGATGATTCAAGGCACGATTGGTTGCTAAGGGTATCATCAAGTATATGGGTTGGACTATTTGGATAGCTTTTCTCCCGGGCAAAGCTAGTGAGTATGTGCGATTGTTTATTGCCCGTGGCGATGTACAAGGGATGGGATTTACAACAATTGGATATAAATAATGCGTTTCTCCATGGCTTTCTAGATGAAGAGATTTATATGATTCTAGGATGGATATCAAAAGGCAGCAGCAGCCAATTTTGCAGGGGCGGCGAAGTCTCTATGGACTTAAACAGGCCTCTAGACAGTGGAATGTGGAGTTGTGTAAAAGTTAGTGGAGTATGGGCTCTCCCAATCTCAACATGATCATTGTTTTTCTTGGGAAGACGATACATCTTATCTTCTTCGCTCATTTATGTCGATGATGTCCTCATAATCGGTTGATTTTAGAGGACATCACTACTCTCAAGCTCTATCTTGACAAAATGTTTACAATCAAGGACATGGGGTCAAAGCAAAATATTTTCTTGACCTTGAAATTGCTCGAGGATACGATGGGGTCTATCTTAACCGGCAGTAAATATGTTTTGGACATCCTCCGTGATACGAGGATGCTTGATTGTAAGCTTGACCTCATTGCGCTTTTCCCACAGGGTCTTAAGTTGAGTGGAAAATCTGGTACACCATTGGCAAATCCGGATCAGTATCGACGTTTGGTTGGAAAATTGTTGTACTTAAATCTTACTCGGGCTGATATCACCTATTATGTACAACAATTAAGTCAGTTTGTGAATGATCCCTATAGTTCGCATTGGGAGGCGACTTTGGGTGTATTTGCGTTACTTAAAAGGGTGCCCCTTCACTGGTTATTTTATCCCATTGGGGTGCATTTGAGTGACAGGAGTACAAGTGATGCGGATTGGGCATCTTGTAATCGACACTCTGAGATCTTTGATTAGGTTTTGTGTCTTCTTAGGCTCTTCTCTTATTTCTTGGAAGACTAAGAAGCAGACCACGGTTTCCAAGTCTTCGGCTGAAGCGGAGTACCGCGTCTTAAGCACCGTTGTTTGTGAGTTGCAATGGTTGGCTCAACTTGCTCATGATTTTGATATTACTATTCCTACACCTATCCATCTTTGGTGTGACAATCAAGCCGCTCTCCACATTGTGGCCAATCCTGTTTTCCACGAGCGGACTAAACATTTGGAGATTGATTGTCACATTGTTCGTAATCAGTTTAAAGCTGGGTTTATCATCCCTCAGAAGGTTTCTTCCGCTCTCCAGCTTGCTGATATTTTTACTAAGTCTCTTGGGAAGCCCAAGTTCTTGGATCTTCTTGGCAAGTTGGGGCTGAAAGATCTTCATAATCTCCCAACTTGAGGGGGGGATGTTGGAAATATTACTTCACTCCTCTCAGTTTCACTAGTGTGCTGCAGCTGAGTTGTTTGTTTTAGTTGTTATTTTTTGTTGAAACACGTTTTCTTTCTTTGATTAACAACTTAGCAGTTATGGGTCTTACTTTCCTATAAATAGAGCTGGTGTTCCTTCTTTGTAATTTCGAGCTATTATGAAATAAAACCACATAGAATTCTCTCGATTTCTTCAATTTCAAGACATTAAAATTTTATTGTGGATTACATCAAAAGAAAGAACATTCTGGTACACGTTTTACATTCCCCCACTTCCCAACCCACTTTACTAAAGAAACAAAATAAATCAAATTATCACCCCACGAACAAACAAGAAAAAAAAAGAAAGAAAAAAAAAAAAAGAAAAACAGCTTGAAATTAAAATCCCGCAAAACACAATAATTAACATTTGCAAAATAGTTTCATTACTTGGGTGCGAACTTAGACTTGATCTGCTGCACTTCCTCGGTACCAACCTGAAACGCCTTGGTCAAAACATTGTCCGGCACCGGCGGCGCAGCCGCGAACAATGTGGCGGCGATGGACTGAGTCCCCGGAAGCTGGCTATTAAAGGCGGAGAGCACGGCGGCGGGCGAATCCCCGTTGTTCTTCTGGTAGTGGACGAGGCCTTTAGGGAAGGCGAAGACGTCGCCTTTCTTGATGGACTTGGCGATGAGGACGTTGGCGGTGGTGATGAAGCCCACGTCGAGTTCTCCTTCGAGGACGAACACCACCTCGGTGGCGCGTGGGTGCGTGTGGGGCGGGTTGAGGCCGCCGGGGGCGTAGTCGATACGCGCGAGGGAGATGCCGAGGGTGTTTAGGCCTGGGACTTTCTGGACGTTGGCGCCGGTGACGAGGGCTCCGACGGAGTTGTTGGTGTCGCCGGGGTTAGCTATGCCGGAGAAGAAGAAATCATCCGCCGTCACGTTTGACTTGCAAGGGTATCCGTTGACCTTCACAGCTGTTTAAATCACACACGCAAGAGAATTATTTGTTGTGTCATTATTTGTAAATTATTTTTGCATTAATATTATTGATGATAATAAGTTAATAATAATGTGGATAAATGCCAATCAATTTCCTACTCTACGTACACTTATTTCATAGAAACTGTATATTTCACAAAATAATTTATATACTTAATATATATTTTCATTATGAATATAAATAACACATTTAAACTAATTGATGTATTGATGAATTCAACGAAAATATCATCCCTATATATGAATGGACTAGAAAAAAGGAGATCTCATTGGGCATGCATGGCAGAGAAGTCAACTTAATAATAGACCAAGAAAATGTAAATTCAAACTAATTGGTTGGGAGCTTACAAGATAAGTATACGCCCTTTAGACGAAAAGGGTTGGCAGAAAAACCACAATATTTGGAGTCTTTAACAATATATAAAATAATTTATATTTCATTTTGAATTTAATTAATATAATTGATGGTTTAATTTCTAATAGAAATATAATTACTAAATATACAAAACCACATAATTAAACTCAGGGCCGGGCTTGCTAATTTATATAAGAAAAAAAGAGCATATTTAAATGGGATAATAGTTATATAATTAAATACCAGAAGTGAGATCAGCTACACAAATATCTTGAAGCGAGTCTGGATCTGCATAAACTCTGCTGCTTAACATCACTACAGCCATCATTAGTAGAGCTTTAGAAACAGCACCAGCAGCCGCCATGGGTCTCTTTCTTGCTTATATATATATAAAATATATATAAGTTGAAAAGCTTGTAATAATGAGCGAGAAGAAATTAAGCACAGAACTTGGAGAAAGTTGGGTGGACTATTTATAAGGCCAAAAAAGCAGTACCGTGTCAAGAAAATATGGGGCTGAGGCAAATTTTAGAAGGGGCCTAAGCAAGCAAATATGTTATTTAAAAAATTTATAGAGATTTATTTATCTTTCTTATTTTTCAGATGTAAAATTATGTATTAAAGTGTTATACTTAAGATGCTCTAACATACCATTTTCAAAAGCGGACATAGTTGATTTTAAATAAAAAAAATTACATATTAATTTTGAAAAACATTTTTTCAACAGAATCAACTGTCACATATATGGTTAATAATATTCTATACACTATATATGTATATGGAAAGAAAACTAACTTTTTTTTTTATGTAATTTAGTACCTCAATTAGAGTATTACTCTCTCAGTTCAAAGTTTCTTTTAATACTCTTAATATGATCAAATGAAAGAAAAATTAAATTAATATATTAAAGAGATAGAAAGATAAAACCTGAGAAAATCATGTGTTTTTCTCTTCCGTGGCTAGTTGTTAAAAATTTATTATGTAAAATTTTGAATATCAATAGCGATGCTACTAATAACATTGTAGACATGGGCGTTTCCTCATTAGGGGTTGAGGGGGCTTTAGCCCCCCCCAAACTTTTCAAAATTTTCACTATTCTACATATATTTTATTTTTAAACATTATTTTTTGGTATTTAAATATTTATTTTTTGTTGATTTAGCCCCCTCCAAATTTAAATGTCTAGCTCCGCCCCTAATTGTAGAGATGATGTCAAAAAGATGAGCTGAATATATTATTTATGATCAAATCATGCTCCTAGACTTCTATAAACCCAATTGAACGTGTATATGATACTCAAACACTAACTAATTACTATTTTTTAGGCCTTTATTTATCCAATAAATAAGAATTGCAATAAACATTTTTATTTACAAAGTAATTAAAGAAAATAATCATCTCATGTTTTCAAGGCACTCAATTGCTTCACTATTACACTTTGTAATCTTTAGATCTCATTAAAAAATAAATCTTCAAATCTCGTTAGTTATGCACACAATATTCAAATTTTAGAAACAAAAATAATTATCTTCTTATATATATATATTATGTATCATATTAGGGGCCCCAAAATAATGGGAGGCCTGAGGCAATTGCCTCAATTGTTTCCACTATGGCCACGGTCCTGCAAAAAAGAAAAAATGAAAAAAAAGAAGAATTCCTTACGTGGTTGGGAGACTTGGGGTGTGGTGGAGTTGTGTTTGTAAAAGCACGAAACATGCCTTTGGGTTTTGACTCCGTTTGAGGTAGGGATCACAATGAGGCAGGATGGGACGGGATAAATATCTTAATACCTAGACCCATCCCGTCGGGTGGATAGGGCGGGGCAGGGCCGATCAACTTGTGTTCAATATAATTTTATTATTTTAATATTTTTATCTTGTATTTTATATTATTAATATTTTTTATCTTATATTTTGTATTAAAAATGCATATTATTTATAAAATTTGTCTTTATATATGTTAAATATCATATTAAGTACATAAAAACTATATTATCTTATACAATATATATCTAAAATATATATTAAATATACTAAAATATACAAATACTACAGGGGACGGGGCGGTACCCAGGGGCAAAGACAATACCCAGACCCACCTCGCCCCACAATGGGTCACGGGGCATGGTGGCCCAAATGGGCGGGGTGGGTCTTGATCGGGGTTGGACGAATTGTCATCCCTATTTTGAAGTCACAATTGCACCTCAAAGTGATGAGTTCAAACCTTGACTAATGCGAAGTGAGAGGTTGGGGTTTATCCTTCCTCCCAAGAGATTAGAATCAACCTTGGAAATGACAAATGTTTCATAGTTCGTAAAAAGTGTGGGTGATGTGCCCGACTAGTGTTGATCAGATACTCTGGATTTTGCCCTTTATTTTGTCCTTTTGAGTTTTGACTACACAACATAGAGCCCTTCGTGCCGTGCACGTGATTGGACACATTATGTCCTAACTAGTATAATACTGTTTGTAGGGTCGATCCTATCAATTCTTTGGCCTAACTTGAACTTTAAATTTTGGTCCTTTTTTGTATACAAACCTAAAAAATAACATTAAACAATAAAATAAAAAATAATGTATAATATATAAAATAATTTTATATAACTTCTGTTTTAGTTAAAATATCACGTCATCCATGTTCAAAAATAAATATTATTATCAAGTCAAATATACAAATATTGTTGGATAAAAAAATGGAAGGTTTTTGTTTCAGAAAATGGCTAGTCGAGGCCTGAATTAGATTAGGTCTCCGTAAGTGTTAAGTTGGTATTTTACCAACTTATTTGAGTTTTTTAGAATAGAATTTGGTTTTATTTTGGGTGTTTTTAGAGTCGCTAGAGTCCAATTTATTTCAATTAGAGTCGATGTAGAGTCAATACTGATTTGGTAGCGAGAAATGAAGAAAACGATGAAAACGGCAGAAGAAAGAAATCGCGTATAAAGAAGAAAAAATCGCACTTTGGCCAGGATTGGCAGCCAGCGCCCGTGACAGTGGGAATGCAGTTGAACGATGGCTTGTGGGCGTTGCAGCGTCAGGCGGAAATAATTGCGAGAAGGCCCTGGCGCAGCCGCTTCGCCATGCTTGGGCACCGCAACGCCGTGCGACGAAATGGACTAGATTACTTTGGCGCAGCCGCCGTGCGATAAACCGCACTAAATTCCGGGCGCCCAGTCACCAAGGGCGGAAAATCCTATGTTCATCTACCCTTCTTGGACTTTTGTGTACTATAAATACCATCCTTGGGGCTTGAAATTGGGGCATCTTGGAACCCTGGGAAGACAATAAAAACTACAAGACAAGGAAGAAGAATTTGAGCATTTTGAGAAGAATTTGGAGAGAAGAAGATTGGAG
The DNA here is from genome assembly GCA_016081115.2 of Rehmannia glutinosa. Classification (NCBI taxonomy): domain Eukaryota; kingdom Viridiplantae; phylum Streptophyta; class Magnoliopsida; order Lamiales; family Orobanchaceae; genus Rehmannia; species Rehmannia glutinosa. The sequence goes on from JABTTQ020003253.1 coordinate 675,714, forward strand.
GCTTCTATCATCTTGAAATAGAGAAGATCCTCAACTCTTGTTCTTATTTCATTGATTTCTTCATATCTTGTAAGATGTATTGTTGTATTTTCATGGATTCATTTTCTTTAATCATGAGCTAAACACTATAATTCTAGAGGATTGATGTAATCTATGTTTGAACTTATGTTTTGAGATTGTGGTTTGTCAATCTAGATCTATCAATTTATTTGTGCTATTTGGATCTATTGCTTCTTAATTACTTGATCAATAATTTAGATTGTTTGGTGTATTTGATTTGACACTTGAGAGAGGTAATTGAATACATGACCTTGGAATAGCATAACCTAGATTTCATAGAATTGAGAGATTTGTGAATCCTTTGAAGTCATTTATCAAGATTCATAGCTTTTATTGAGATTTTGATTGGTGATTTTTATAGAGATATTGATTTCCCAATTGAATCTAAAATCATTTGTACTTGAGAAAGGGAATGATTATTGTAGAAATCTTGACTTATAAATTGATAATTGATGATTGATAAACCATATTGACAACATAAGGGATAACTAGATTCATCATACCTTTAGAATTCATTTAATCATTTGGATAAACTCATTGATATTTCCATAGTCTTAATTTACTTGTAATATTTTTAGTATAATCAACTCCATCAATTATTGAATTTCTAAATAAAGTTAGACTACTATAATATAGTACTTAGCGATAATTTGATAATTATTCCATGTGGATTCGACAACCTTACTTCTCTATATTAAAACTTGACACCGTAGACTTGCGGTTAGAAAAATATCTAACAAGTTTTTGGCGCCGTTGCCGGGGAATAATTCATCTTATTTGCGCTAATATTATTACTTAGTAGTTTTACTTTAATTTAGATTGGTTTTTTTTGTTACAATAGGTCATTGTCATTTTTGTGTTTTCTTGTTGATGCGAAAAAAAATAAAAGTGCTAATTTAATCTTATTTGATCCGTAAATTGAAAGAACGCTTCAAAGATTAGAGCCGCACGAAGAATCGAATTCACAAAAATGGCAGAATCGGTGATGATGAAGACCGCATACCTATTGTTGCACCAATTTGGAGAGGGCCATTCGGGACTATTTTCGACCAACCACTTAATCAAAACTATTCAGGCATTGTTCGCCAACCTATCAATGCGAATAATTTTGAATTGAAGCCGGCCCTAATAAACATGGTGCAACAAAATCAGTTTGGGGGGTAGTCAGTAGACGACCCGAACGCACATTTAGCTAGCTTTTTCTCGAGATATGTGACACTATCAAAATGAATGGGGTTCAATGAAGCTATTCGGTTGAGGTTATTTCCGTTTTCACTTCGTGATAAAGCTAGACAAAGTGGCTTCAAACCTTCCCACCTGGAAGTATCACTAGTTGGAATGATCTCACCGAAAAATTCATGGCAAAATTCTTTCCACCTAGTAAGACACTTCAACCGAAAAATGAGATTGCTCAATTTCATCAACTCGACTTTGAGCCACTCTACGAAGCTTGGGAGCGATTCAAAGAATTATTGAGGAGGTGTCCACAACACGGTACACAGATTGGCAAAAGGTTCAATATTTCTACAATGGTATGAATGGGCATTCAAGAACTATTATAGATCTCGCAATGGGAGGTACATTGATGGCTAAAACTCCAAGTGAAGCCATGCTTTTACTCGAAGAAATGGCCGCCAATAGTTATCAATGGCCGTCTGGAAGGTCTACGCCAAGAAAAGTTGTCGGTGTTCTTGAACTTGATACTATGTCCGCATTGGCCTCTCAAATTTCCGCCTTGTCAAAGCAAATTGCTACACTAAGTCCAGGTGGAAAACAACAATCGGAGAAGCGATCATGGAGATAAGTCAAGAAATTGTGAATCCCGATACGGAACAAGCGAATTATGTGAATAATCGGGTTTCAACAATAGAGGGAATCAATTGCCAACACATTATCATCTGGGACTTCGCAATCATGAAAACTTCTCGTATAGCAATACGAGAAATGTGTTGCAACCACCTCCGGGATATCAGAATCAAGCAAGTACGAGCACATATGTGGGAGAACAAAAGCCATCTTTGGAGGAATTACTTAGTTCATTCCTTGTAGAATCAAGAGCAAGGATGAACAAGGCCGATTCTAACATAGAACATTTGGGTTCAAGGGTTACAACAATTGAAAGTCATCTCAAATCTTTGGGGACACATGGGTCAATCCACGGCTATTAATTCACAAAGTAAAGTTGATACGTTTCCAAGTAACACCAAAGTGAACCCACGGAACATTGCAAGGCCATTAAGTTGAGAAGTGGGACGGAATATGATGAACCAAAGATGCCTGTTCATGCCACCAAAGAACCAGAAGCAAGCTCAAACACTCCAAAATGAAGAGGGCATTGATAAGCAATCGAAAAGGCAAAAATTGAGGTAAAACCAATTTCCATTCGATAATGTGTTGCCAAATGCTCTTCCTTTTCCACGAGATTTCGGAGAAGAAAAAGTCGGATGCTCAATTTTCCAAGTTTTTGGAAATATTCAAGAAAATTCACATCAACATCCCTTTTGCCGATGCACTTGAGCAAATGCCAAACTATGCAAAATTCATGAAGGATGTGATGTCGAGAAAAAGAAGGTTGGAAGCATATGAGACGGTCAATCTCACGGAAGAGTGTAGCGCCATTTTGCAAAGAAAGCTACCACAAAAATTAAGAGATCCGGGAGTTTCACTATCCCTTGCACTATTGGTGATTCTTATTTTAATAAAGCTCTTTGTGATTTAGGTGCTAGATTAATCTTATGCCGTTGTCCTTTCAGAAACTTGGCCTTGGAGAAATAACGCCATCCACCATCACATTGCAATTAGCCGATAGATCACTCACCTACCCAAGAGGAGTGATTGAAGATGTGTTGATCAAAGTGGATAAATTCATATTTCCTCGGACTTTGTGGTGTTAGATATGGAGGAAGATCATGAAATGCCATTGATTCTTGGGAGACCTTTTCTAAAGAACGGACGAGCTTTAATTGACGCGTGCAACGAGGAGAGTTAACATTACGGGTAAATGATGATGAGGTAATATTTAACATTTATAAAGCAATGAAATTTCAAGATGAACCTCACATGTCATTTTATTGATAAAATCGAACAATGTGATCAAACGGAAGTTATAAAACAAGATTTAAAAGATCCGTTAGAACATTGTTTGATTAATTCAATAATGAAATGTGATGAGGAAGATAGTGATGATATTGATTTGCTTGAGTTTATTCTTTACCTTGAGGCTAAAGAAATTGTAAAAGAAAAACAAAAGGAAGCATTAGAAAATGCCAATATTGAAAATATTCCAAAGGTACTTTAGAACTAAAGGAACTTCCTAACATCTTCAATTTGCATTTTTGGGAAAAGATAAAACTTACCCGGTAATTGTTTCTGCTTTATTATCTTCATCCGAATTGGATAAGTTGTTGCGTGTGCTTCGTGAACATAAGTCGGCCTTGGGCTGGTATATTTCTGATTTGAAAGGTATAAGTCCTTCCATTGTAATGCACGAAGTTTTAATGGAAGAATCTTATAAACCATCTATTGAACACCAAACATGACTTAATCCCGCAATGAAAGAAGTCGTGAGAAATGAGGTTTTAAAGTGGCTAAAGGCGGTATTATTTATGCCATTTTTGATAGTTCATGGGTGAGTCCTAAGACAGTTGTCCCTAAAAAGGGAGGTATGATAGGTTGTGAAAAATGATAACAATGAATTAATTTCTACACGAATCACGGGATGGCGAGTATGTATTGACTATAGAAAATTGAATAAACCTACTCGTAAGGATCATTTTCCTCCCCTTTATTGATCAAATGTTGGACAAAGGTGTTACGAATATTATTGTTTTCTTGATGGTTATTCGGATACAATCAAATCGCCATTGCCCCGAAGATCAAGAAAAGACTACTTTTACATGTCCATATGGTATTTTGCATTTCGCAGATGCCATTTGGATTATGTAATGCACCGCTACTTTTTTCGGAGGTGTATGATGGCGATTTTTCATGGTATGGTTAAGGAAATCATGGAAATTTTTATGGACGAATTTTCTATTTTTGGTACTTCTTTTGACCATTGTTTGCATAACTTATCGATGGTTTTGCAATGTTGTGAGGAAACTAATCTTGTACTTAATTGGGAAAAATGTCACTTTATGGTCAAAAAGGGATTGTACTTGGACATCGTATTTCTTGTACAGTTTGGAAGTTTGACAGGCGAAGGTTGTGGCTATTGAAAAGCTACCCCCACCGCAAAATGTGAAAGGCATAAGAAGCTTTTAGGCATGCAGGATTTTATAGGAGATTCATAAAAGATTTTTCAAAAATTGTTAAACCACTGTGTAATCTCCTTGAAAAAGATGCTATCTTTTGCTTTGATGAGTGTGTTTAGGGCGATTGAACAGGATAAAAAAGGCACTCATTTCACTCCGATTATGATAGTGCCGGATTGGACTCAACCATTTGAGCTCATGTGCGATGCAAGTGAGTATGCAGTGGGTGCCGTTCTTGGTCAAAGGTGAGACAGAATTTTTAAAGCTATTTACTACGCAAGCAGACCATGGATTAACGCCCAACAAAACTACACCACCACGAGAAAAAGAGATGTTGGCGGTAGTTTTTGCATTTGATAAATTTCCGAGCTTACTTGGTGGGTACAAAGGTGATTGTTTATACGGATCATGCGGCAATCCGATATCTTTTCTCCAAAAAGGATGCAAAACCCTGGTTAATTCGATGGATTTTGCTCTTGCAAGAATTTGATATTGAGATTAGGGATAAAAAAAGAAGTGAAAATGTGGTTGCCGACCATCTATCCCGCTCTTGAGCAACCTCACGAGGTGATTGAGAGTCCAATAAAAGAATCATTTCCGATGAACAAATTATCGTGCCGAGACATCATTACCTTGGTACGCAGATTTTGTTAATTACCTCGGGAGGAGTTTTGCCACTGCATTTGACTTCACACCAAAAGAAAAATTCCTACATGATGTTAAGTCTTATTTGTGGGATGATCGTTCATCGTTCAAGAGAGATGCGGATTCTATCATTCGCCGTTGTGTTCCTAAGGAAGAAATTGGAGAGATTCTTCAACATTGTCATTCATCATCTTATGGGGACATTTCGGCCAACCCGAACAAACCGCAAAGGTATTACAACTGGTTTTATTGGCCAACATTATTCAAGGATTGTTATGCCTTTGTGAAAACTTGTGATCGATGCCAAAGGGTTGGTAATATTTCACGGCGTCATGAGCTTCCTTTGCCAAACATAATGGAGGTGGAGTTATTTGATGTATGGGGTATTGACTTTATGGGGCCATTTCCCGCATCTTATGGAAATTTGTACATTTTGCTTGCGGTTGATTACGTCTCCAAATGGGTTGAGACGATTGCAACACCAACGAATGATGCTAAGGTAGTACTCAAATTCTTGCACAAGCATATTTTCACTCGGTTCGCAGACACCTCGAGCTATTGTAAGTGATGAAGGCACGCATTTTTGTAATAAATTATTTAATAACCTTCTTGCTAAATTTGGTGTGCGCCATAAAATTGCGCTTTGGTTACCATCCTCAATCTAATGGTCATTTCTAAATTTCCAATCGTGAAGTGAAACAAATTCTTGAAAAACGGTGAGTTTTAATCGAAAGGATTGGGCACAAAAGCTCGATGATGCTTTGTGGGCTTATCGACGCTTATAAAACACCCATTGGTGTCACCATATCGATTGGTGTTTGGTAAAGCGTGCCATTTGCCGGTTGAACTTGAGCATCGAGCTTATTGGGCAATTAAGAAATTGAATTTTAACTTGAAAGAGGCCGGTGAAAAACGATTACTTCAATTAAACGAAATGGAAGAATTTCGTCAAGAATCATATGAAAATGCCAAAATGTATAAAGAAAAAACGAAAAAATGGCATGATCAAATGATTCTGCGACGTGAATTCTTACCCGGCCAACAGGTGTTATTGTTCAATTCTCGATTGAAACTCTTTCCAGGTAAACTCAAGTCGCGATGGTCCGGACCATTTGTGGTTGAACGTGTATTTCCCTATGGTGCCGTCGAGTTGAGAGGAAACGATGGAAATTGCCCAAGTAAACGGACAACGATTGAAACATTATCTTGGGAAAAGCAAGGAAGGTTTTAAATCTTCCACTTGGTGATGAAATTTCTTGAGTCCGAATAGTTGAGTCCGGCTAACGACTATAAATTTAGCGCTTCTTGGGAGGCAACCCAAGTGATTTTCGTGTGATCGAATTTTTGTGTGATTTTATTTTCTTTTAGTTTGGTGTGTATTTATTTGAATTTTGGTGTGATTTTTGTGTGAATTAATTTGTGTGTGATTTTAAATTTTTGATTAAATTGAAATTTTTAATTAAATAAAAAAAAAAAAAAAAATTGAAAATATGGAAGTGAAATGCTTCCAACTCGAAATACAGCCGCAGCACCAAACAGAGTGACAAGGGTTGTGCGGTATGCGCTGTGAGTCGCAGCCCGGCCCTGGCCCCCTAAGCAACAGTCGCCCGACTTGTTGGTGAAATAAAAGGCTAATTCAGCCTTAGTTAGTTTGCAAAACACAAATACACCCACTCACGCATCTTCTTGATCTTTTCTACAAAATTCCCACCTTGCTTTCACTTATACACCATTCAAGTGGGCATTTGAGCAACTTAATCATCATCTTCATCTTCTTCATCAATTGGGTAAGTGAGCTTCAATTGTACACCAATTTTCTTCAAATTTTCAAGCTTGAGTTCAAAATGTGGGAATTTTCATTATCATTATAATTTCGAAATTCTTGATAAATTCTTGATAAATTGTGATGATATATGAATAATATTGTGCTTGAATTGATTGGTGTTGAAAAATGGGCATGAATTGAATTTCAAATTTGGTGTTCATCTCTTCTTTGCATATATGCCTACAAGGTGTTTGTTAAAATGCCTCAATGAAAAATATTACACCTAGGCATTTGATTCTTGTCATCATTGTGTACTAAAGGTTATTTAATCATGAATTGATGACAAAGATGCATAATTCTTGAGTTGTTGCAAAATTCTTAACCCCTAACTCGACAGCGCCCTATGTGCTATGTTGCTTGTGTCATTTTTTCGTGATTTTCAAATCAATTACAATGCCAAGAACAAAGAATGCAAGCAAGGGCAAAAAGGTGGCGAGTACCTCCGAGGAATATGATACTAGTCGTTTAAGTAAGCTTAGAGGCACAAAATCTTTTTATGAGAAATTAAGTGTTAGGAAATTTATTGTTTAGATTTTGATGAATGCCATGTAAAACTTAGAATAGAAAGTTGGCACCCCAATTCTTGTTGTAAAATGCATTGTAATAAATAGAGCCGCCTAAGCCGAGTTAAGTCACCTACGCCCTAACATGCAAGAAGACAATCAAGACTAGAAGGAAGACTCACTGCGAGACACCGAGTATGGCAAAGAAGAGTAAACGGAACTCTATCAAGCGGTGAGATGCACTGAGTGGAGTATCACTCAAGTCAACTCAAGAAAAGCCAAGTCTCAAGTTGAAGTGATGAAGAGTCACCCATGATTGGAAGTCGACTCTAAGTCACCTGGGGAAAGCAAGGAAATGCGGTCAAGTCGAGATAATCGTAAAAGATCCGTTGTACGTAAATCAAGAGATTTACTTGAACAAGTAATATCACCATACCACCTTTCTCGGAGTGCTCACCCTAAGCGTGCAAAAGGAATGAACCAATGGGAAGCACTACACCGTGTCGAACTCGAAAAAGGTGAAAGAACAATTCATACGAGGAAATGGCAATTCCAAAGATCGCAACAAGACAAGCCAACGATTGCAAGTGACTTTCAAAAATAAGCATATCTCTTCAACGGGCAAATTTTTGAAAGATCACTATAAAAGGCCGAGGAGTTTGTTAGAGAAAAAAAAGAGCGACACAAGTCACGATCTCAACTAAAAACGTTCAAGCAACTATTAGAAAATCAAACATTCTCAATCCTCAAGCCTACACTACGAAGAACATCAATCCAACACTCACCGTGAAGGAAAGATAACTTCAATCAGTTGAAGAGGAAAATACTTGAAAAATCAAGGGTCTACATTCCACGAAGGATTGTAGGAAGGTTCAAGGTCGAACCAAGTCTTAAGCTTTTGGAGGGCTTCGTGATCAAATCCAAAGAGCTTGAGCAAGTGAGTCAAGTAGCAAGGCAGGCGCCTCGTGAATAGGATGTCAACGGGGCGGGGATGGGGACGGGGAGCAATCCCCATCCCCGTCCCCGCGAGACAAATGGGGAAAAAACTCCCCCATCCCGTCCGTGGGATCCCGCCCAGCGTTTTATTATTATTTTTTTGCAAAAATTGATTTTTAAAAAAAAGATTTTTAATATTTAAAATATATATAAATTATATAAAAAAAAAAAAAACACTTATTCTACAGAAAAATAAAAAAAAAATTAAAGATTTTTTGATTTTATATATTTAATGTAGATATATTTATAATATATTATATATTTTTAAAATATTATATTATATACTTAATATCGGTTGCCTCATGGAACGGGGCGGATCCTCATGACTGGGACTATGATCGCCCCGTCCCCGCCAACGGGGAGAAAAAAATCCCGTCCCCTCGTCCCCACTGGGAAATGTTCGGGATTCCCGCCTGCTCGGGCGGTTCCTCATGGGAACGGGAATCCCCGCCCACCGCCATCTCTACCGTGAAGAAGCCGAGTCGCACGAGAAGCCGGTGAGTGATCAAGGCGTCTCCGCATCGAGTCAAAAGGATCAAGTCACTGTGTGTGATCAAGACTTGTATCTGGGATTACCACTTTGTATACCGATCATTACCTAGTGGATTCCTCCAGGAGTTGGAGAAGAGAGGAGTAGAATAATTACCCCATCTTGAACCTCTATAAAAATTTTATTGTGTCATTTACATTTCAAAGACTTTAATTCCGCATTTTTAATTGCTTATATCTCACGATAAATTTGCTATCCACTTAATAATTTAAGTACTAAATCAAACACTAAACTCTTGCTTAATCAAACTTAAGGGTGTTGAGTCTTCCACGATAACAAAACCACGGTTGAGTTAATTTAGACTCAACAAGTGAGTTAATCCATCAACACTCAATTGAGTCTCATTTGAGACTAACTCTCTTTGTTTGACTAACTTGGTCGCCCATCAAGGACACAAATGTGTAGTATTAACTCTGTATATTTTAAAAGGACTAAAACGAAAATTTGCAAGGTTTATTCAACCCCTTCTAAACCTTACACTTACACCCTTGGGACCAACAAGTGGTATCGAGCGGTTGGTTCATTGAACCCTCCGCACCGGTTATTGAACTAGATCTCCAAACTTTTCAAAGTCCGCTTTAGTACTTAAACTTTCAAAACTCTTTTTATCATTAAAAGTTATTATCATGGAAGCAAATTTGACACACATCCCTATGTTCACTATTGAAGAATTTGATGATTGGAAAATTCAGTATGTGCTCATCTATCAGCATTACATGATGAGATGTGGATAGTGATAGAAGATGGGCCTCGCAAATCTTAAAGGTGAAACACAGCTGACGAAGAGCGCGAAATTTGAAGGAGAAGAGGAAGTTGCTCCCGGACTGTCATGGTTGAAAACCAAGAACCGAGTGGACAAATGATGACAGAAAAAGATACAACCTGGACAACGTGAGCCAAGGATATCCTTTACAAAACCTTCGACAAAGCCATGTTCAATAAAGTCAAATCTTGCAAAACGGCTAAAGAAACTGGGACAAGCTAACATTGATTTGTGAAGGCTCGTGAGCAAATCAAAGAAAACAAATTATCAAGTGGTCAGTACGTAAATTTGAGAACTTCAAAATGATCTCGGAGAGAACCTGGATCAACTGGATGCTCGATTCACGTAAATCACCAATGAGCCGTATGCACTTGGAAATGAATATACATGAAGGAAATGTGTATGAAGATCCTAAAAGTCTTCCAATTGAATGGGAAATGAAGGTCATGGCACTGCGACATTCCATGGACCTATCAAAGACATCCAACCATGAATTATTCTCGGACCTCAAAGCCTACGAGTTTGAATGAGAAGAAAAGACCAGGAAGAGACAGTGTACCCAAAACAATTTGCTCTAATTGTTAAAGACGGGAAAGAGCCGAGGTCAAAGAAGTCATTGATCCGGAAGAAATAGCTCACGATGGTTAAGAGGTTCAACAAGTTCTTCAATAAGAACTACAAGAGAGGAAAGGGTGAATATTCCGAAGACACTCGGCTCCCTCCAACCAAGAGAACATATCATCAAAAAGTCAATATCAAAGGGTGACAATCCAAGAATGGAAAGAGTCGATCAAAAGGTTGAATATCTATGGAATCAGAGACAACCAGGTCACTATGCCATTGATCGTCCATATCCCGTAGTCAACAAATACAGGGGATGAAGAAGAAAGGAAGGTCTTCGAGAAAGAAGACAAGAAAAGAAAAAGGCAATGATGGCCGCAGAGAGGATCATTTGAAACAACCAAGTCAAGAGAGACAAATTGATTCGAGAGAGCAATGAAGTCGACTACTCAAGTGACTCGAAGAAGAAGCCCCGATCCGCTTGATGGCCAAAGAACAAGATCAACCTCGATCAAGAAGATGAGGTACACTCTAACTCATCAAACTCGGACTCTAGTGATAGTGGATCGTGACACACACACTTCATCACCCACCGATCTTTATGATTCATTAGGCAAAATGAGGAAAGATTTTGAACACATTAAATCCTCACACACACTATTAAATGAGGAAAACAAATTTACTCAAGAGTCAAAACTCAAAGTGACTAAGGAGCCGAGTACTCTAAGTCAAATAGTCGATGAGAATGAAAATTTAAAGGCCGAAAATGCTAAATTAATAGCAGTAAATTGCCGCTATAGAGAAAGGGAGAATGACCTCAAAAATGTTATTGCCTCATTCACTAAGGCATCTAAATCATTGGATGATCTTATTTTGAGTCAAAGAGAATGTGGAGACAAGACAAGCTTAGGATTTAATTCCTCGTGCTATGTCAAACCTCAAAAGTAATTTTGGAAAAAGGATCTTCAAGCCATGAAGAGTCCGAAAAATCCAAAACTCTAAATGTTGCACACACATTCACTCCAAAGCACAATAACAAGAAAAGCGGCCTTGGTTACAAAGGAAAAGGAAAAAAACCGAGTTGGGTGCGCTGAAAGACAAAGTGAGAAGAGATTCAATGAGTTCCTCAAAGAAACTCCAAACAAAAATTACTCAGAAAGAAGAAGAAGAGCTACCAAAACCCCTTAAAATCTATAAGAGAAATACATATGATGGGAATGGTAGAAAATATCCAAGCCAAGTGATTGGAATAATGTGAACTATCAAAGATAAACTTAAGGAATATAAGCCCAAATGGCAAAGGCCTAGAACTCAAAGAAAGGCCATTCCAAAAGTATAAGAGCTTCATCAAAGACACATATGCACCTAGGCACTACACTCAAAGACACCACAATTACCCAAGGAAGGCAATTGCTAAAACACATATGCAGCATACAGACAAAAGAGACAAAATTTGTATGAACCTAGAATTCCCAAGCAATTTGTCAAGATTAATTATGATTATGGCATCGATAGATGGCAACCCCTTAGAGTCAAATCATTTGGCTATAAGTTGGTTGGATCATCTTACAATTCTAACCCCTCAGGACCTGCACAAGTATGGGTACCTAAAACTTAATTTCCTTGATTGCAGGTTCAAGGAGCAGTGAGTGCCAAGGAACCTGGTACATGGATAGTGGTTGTTCCGGACATATATGACAGAAATAGGAAAAATCTGTCAAAATTCAAGGAAGTTAAAGGAGCAAAAGTCATATTTGGAGGAAATGAAGCTCCTGGTGAAATAAGAGGCATTGGATCCATCAAGAGGAATGGATTAGAAATCACAGATGTTGCATATGTTGAAGGACTCAACTTCAACTTACTAAGCATCACCAACTCGTGACAAGGGTTACAATGTTGGATTTAACATGGGTATATGCCAAATCAAGGATATTGAATCAAATGAAGTTGTGTTGCAAGGATGTAGACAAGAAGAATATGTATGTCGTGGATTGGTCAACCGCAACACCCAAAGACATGTCTACTAGCAAAAAGAGCACAAATTGAATCAAGTTGGTACGGGCACAAAAAAGTGAGTCACCTGAATTTCAAAACGATTAACAAGCTTGCGTAGTAATCTTGTGGAAGGACTTCCGGACTCGATACAAGAAGGAGAGTATATGTGACGATGTCGAAGGAAAACAAATCAAGTCATCATTCAAAGAAAAGACATGCCCATCCTCAACAAGAATATTGCATCTGCTACATATGGATCTATTTGGATGGAACCAAATAAGATAAGTGGGAAGAAATATACCTTGGTGGTAGTAGATGACTACTCAAGATATACATGGACAATATTCATGTGTAAGAAGAAAGAAACTCTACAAAAACTACCACAACTGATGAAGAGGATTCAAAACGAGAAGCGTCAAACCATTATCAAAATAAGATCAGATAGAGGAACCGAGTTTGTCAATGGAATAATAACTCGATTGTATTGAAAATGGTATTGGTCATGAACTATCAACAAGCCAAAGGACTCCACAAAGAAAATGGAGTTGCGAGAAAGAAGGAAACAGAACTCTCAAAGAAGAGCAAGGACAATGTTAGTCAAGCGGGATTACCAAAAAGATTTTGGGTCAAGCAATCAACACCGCTTGCTACACTCAAAACAGGAGATGTATGGTAAACATACAACGGTGACAAAGACTCCTATGAGATCCGGATGGAAGAAAACCAAATGTTACATATTTCTTAATATTTGGATGTAAATGCTTCATCCACAACAATGGCAAAGACAATCTAAAGGCTTTTGATGCTAAAGTCGATGAAGGTATCTTCTTAGGATACTCACCAAAAAAGCAAAGCCTACAGAGTACTCAATAAAAGGACTATGGTTGCGAAGAATCCATTCATGTAGTATTCGATGAGCCAAATGTAAATGGAGAAGACGTTGAAGAGTCACCGGTGATAAGTGAATCATCCAACCATACTGAGAAGAGTCCCTTTGTCAAGTCAAGCCGGAATTATCAATTCAAAAGACGATGAGATCTGAATCTCAAAAACAGATGGAAAATTTGCGGCTAAGTGATTACGAGAGAGTCGACCACAACAAACATTGCAAGTCGATCAATCCGGCTAACTTACTCCAACCTGATGTAAGATGGTGAGAGACCATCCACGTAACTTGTCATTGGAGATATAAGAGAAGGTGTCAAAACAAGATCGAACTCAACAAGAAGCCATGTTCACATGCTTCATCTCGCAAATAGAGCCCAAAGACGTGTCACAAGCATTGGACGACACACATTGGATTCAAGCTATGCAAGAAGAGTCAATCGGTTTGAAAGAAATAAAGTATGGGAGTTAGTGCAAAGACCCATACATCAAAATGTTATGGCACCAAATGGGTGTTCGAAATAAGATGAACGAGGAAGGATCGTGGTAAGAAACAAAGCAAGACTAGTAGCCAAAGGATATTGTCAAGAAGAAGGGATAGATTTTGATGAAACATTTGCCCTCGTAGCAAGATTGGAAGCTATAAGGATGTTTCTTGCCTATGCGACTCACAAGGATTTCATTGTATATCGATGGATGTAAAAAGTGCATTCCTAAATGGTTTATTGGAAGAAGAAGTATATGTTGAACAACCTCCGGATTTGAGCGAAGGCTCTTGGAGATAAGGTATACAAACTCAAGAAAGCTCTATATGGATTGAAACAGCACCGAGAGCATGGTATGATACTTTGTCACAATTCCTAACCGAAAATGGATTCACAAAAGGAAAAGTAGATAGAACACTTTTTTTAATTCAAGACAAAAAGAGTATCTTTGCTTGTTCAAATATATGTGGATGACATCATTTTTGGATCCGAGAAATGTAAGTCTTCTCAAATAAAGCTATAAATTCTTTATTTTTCTCGTATAGACAAATATGTGCTACCGATACACCTTGTAAACAAATGATTGTGTAAAAGAACAAGAATGTTATGATCAATAAAAGGATTGATTCGTGCATACATTCTATGTCAATACACTATCTCGTATGTATCTTTGCAATTTGCATTTTTGAATGGTTTAAGTTTTGGCATCATCAAAAAGGGGGAAATTGTTAGGAAATTTATTGTTTAGATTTTGATGAATGCCATGTAAAACTTAGAATAGAAAGTTGGCACCCCAATTCTTGTTGTAAAATGCATTGTAATAAATAGAGTGGCCAAGCCGAGTTAAGTCGCCTACGCCCTAACATGCAAGAAGACAATCAAGACTAGAAGGAAGACTCATTGCGAGAGGCAATTTGAGTATGGCAAAGAAGAGTAAACGGAACTCTATTGAAGAAGCGGTGAGATGATGCGGTGAGTGGAGTATCACCAAGTCAACTCAAGAAAAGCCAAGTCTCAAGTTGAAGTGAGAAGAGTCACCCATGATTGGAAGTCGACTCTAAGTCACCGGGAAAAGCAAGGAAATGAAATGCGGTCAAGTCGAGATAATCGTAAAAGATCCGTTGTACAATAAATCAAGAGATTTACTTAAACAAGTAATATCACCATACCACCTTTCTCGGAGTGCTCGGTCCCGTAAGCGTGCAAAAGGAATGAACCAATGGGAAGCACTACACCGTGTCGAACTCGAAAAGGTGAAAGAACAATTCATACGAGGAAATGGCAATTCCAAGGATCGCAACAAGACAAGCTAACGACGCAAGTGACTTTCAAAAATAAGCCTATCTCTTCAACGGGCAAATTTTTGAAAGATCACTATAAAAGGCCGAGGAGTTTGTTAGAGAAAAAAGAGCGACACAAGTCACGGACCGGACTAAAAACGTTCAAGCAACTATTAGAAAATCAAACATTCTCAATCCTCAAGCCTACACTACGAAGAACATCAATCCAACACTCACCGTGAAGGAAAGATAACTTCAATCGGTTGAAGAGGAAAATACTTTGAAAAATCAAGGGGTCTACATTCCACGAAGGATTGTAGGAAGGTTCAAGGTCGAACCAAGTCTTAAGCTTTTGGAGGGCTTCGTGATCAAATCCAAAGAGCTTGAGCAAGTGAGTAGTAGCAAAGCAAGTGCCGCGCTGTGAAGAAGGTCGAGTCGCATTTGAGGCCACCGTGAGTGATCAAGGCGTCTCGCATCGAGTCCCAAGGGATCAAGTCATTTGTGTGATCAAGACTTGTATCCTGGATTTATTACCACTTTGTATATCGAACATTACCTAGTGGATTCCCTCCAGAGTTGGAGAAGAGAGGAGTAGAAGAATTACCCCATCTTCGAACCTCTATAAAAATTTTATTGTGTCATTTACATTTCAAAGCACTTTAATTCCCGCATTTTTAACTCGCTTATATCTGCCGATAAATTTGCTATCCACTTAATAATTTAAGTACTAAATCAAGCACTAAACTCTTGCTTAATCAAACTTAAGGGTGTTGAGTCTTCCACGATAACAAAACCACGGTTGAGTTAATTTAGACTAACAAAGTGAGTTAATCCATCAAGCACTCGTTGAGTCCATTTGAGAGACTAACTCTACTATTTGACTAACTTGGTTTGTCCATCAAGGACACATCTGTGTAGTATTAACTCTGTATATTTTAAAAGGACTATAACGAAAATTTGGTAAGGTTTATTCAACCCCCCTTCTAAACCTTACACTTACACCCCTTGGGACCAACATTAAGCACAAAGAGCATAACCGCGGAACGGGGGTTACAACCGGGGACAAATGATGGTGAACTTGCACAAATGATACATCAGAAGCAATGGAAAAAACTTTGTGCACAACCTAGACCATTCGCACCGAATATAGTCAGAGAGTTTTATGCAAATGCAAAGACCAAAAATTGCTATAACTCAGAGGTTTTCGTACGTGAAGTAAACAAGGTATACACTCATTCAATAGCGATAAGAGAATATTATGGACTCCCAGAGGTGGATCACTCACCGTACGTTGAATTTATCTCACAACCACCAAGTATGGAGGAGATTTGTAATACCTTATGCCTACCGGAATCGTGGTACGTCATATAAAAGTAGTGGGAGGTGCTACTGCTTTTCCGCACACGAGTCTTAGTCGATATGGGCGAGCTTGGTACCACTTCATATGCAACAACTTGATACCAACCAAACATGTTAGTGATGTAACTAAGGAACGAGCTCATCTTCTATATGCCATAGTTACTGACATATAATTCGACCCGGTAATTATTGCAACGCCCCTTCATAACAAAATGCTACAACCCAAAATAGGGGGACTAATCTTACCGAGTTTAATTTGTGGGTTATGTAAAGAGGAGGGTGTTACATGGGATAGCTCCGAGCCATTGGAAAATCCTAAGGACCCATAGATTCGGCTACTATTGCTTCTTATGATGAGTGGGCGGCGGTGTGCCTAATCCAAAGGGTGCGGGATATATTCTTCATCCCGAATTTGCTCTACCAGCAACTATTGAGCACGATACTCATGCCCAACCACGAGAATATTGACGCTCCATCCGGTTCGGCAAGACGTTCGTTCTAGACGCTCACATAACGGACTCTTGACGCACTAGTTCGCAAGTACGAGAATTGAGAAGGGCTTTTGTAGGCGAGCAACGCCACGAGCGGCACGAGAAGAATATGAGAATGAGCACAACGGAGTACTTGCTCGGATATATAGCCGACACACCCGCACTTCCGGTTCCCAATACCACCACCACCGGGTCCTATTGCTCATTTTTCACCACACGACTCGATGAGGAGTCCTAGGAGCTCCGACTATCGGAAAGTTTTCTCACTCTCCATTGAGGACAATGTTCAATTTAAGTTTGGGGGTGTAATGTATTTGTGTCTTTTCAAATTGTATCGAGTCGTGTTCAAAAAAAAAAAAAATAAAATAAAAAATATATAAAAAAATAATAAAAAAAAATCGAGTTGAGTCTAGCGGGTAGTTTGTTGAACTATAGAACTACATGACTAAGTAGATTTGTTGATCACGAGTTGAATCGTCACGAAAGCATGCTTTTAAGTGGTGATCTATATTTTGCTTCATTGATTTCATATTCATGCATAATTTCGTTAACTTATTTGAAAATGATTAATGAAGTCGAAAGTGTTGCTTGTATGATCCCACCGGATTCTAGAACTTGTTTGATCACTAATTGAGGCGAAATCCTAGGTGAAATAACATAAGGAAATGATTTGGGCCATCTTTGAGTAAAAGCTAGAGCCAAAATGACTACCTTTATACGATATAATTTCACTAGTGTCCCCTTTTGAGCCTATTAAACCTGTTCTTTGGCAACCAATTTTTTACCTTGAGCTTACATGTGAAAATCCTAATAACCCATCACTCATACACACAAAATGATTGAAGGTTGAGGAGGATGTGATAAGTAAGGTAGATGTTCAATCGCATGAAGTTCTTAGAAAAAGAAATAATGAAACCCCATGTGTTAAAATATGCAAAAATCAAGTTTGGGGTCTCGAAAAAAAAAAATTGTTGAAAATAAAGGCTCGTAAAGGGAGAATAATTGAAAATTGAACATAAGTGAAGGTAGCCATTTTGTTTGGTAATTGGTGATTTGAAGAGGTAATTGTGTGTTTGGGTGTGTTGAGCCACTTAATCCTAAATTTTCCTACCCGACCCTAAGCCACATTACAAGCTTTGGAAGTCCTATTGATCCATGTGTTATATTAGCCTACATTAGTGGAGATTAGTGTGAATAACAAGCCTATGAAATCCGGTACTCATTATCTTTTGATACTTAGAAGTGGATCATCTTGATAACGTTTGATTGCGTAAATCAATTTGAATAATGTAAACGGAATTTTCATGAATGTTCAACACTTTTGATCACAATGTTAAAATGCATGCTTGATTGATAGTGAAATGAGTTTTTAGACAAATTTTATTGGTTTATGGAGTTTTGTAGTTGCTTGTGTTGTTGTACTGTTTGTCTTTCATTTTGGAGTTATAATTGTCGAGGACAAACAATAGCTTAAGTTTGGGGGTATTTGTTAAGTTGGTATTTTACCAACTTGTTTGAGTTTTTAGAATAGAATTTGGTTTTATTTTGGGTGTTTTTAGAGTCGCTAGAGTCCAATTTATTTCAATTAGAGTCGATGTAGAGTCAATCTGATTTGGTAGCCGAGAAATGAAGAAAACGATGAAAACGGCTTGAAGAAAGAAGAAATCGCTTATAAAGAAGAAAAAAATCGCACTTTGGCCAGGACGGGAGGCTGTAGCTCTGGGCGGAAATAATTGCGAGGAGGCCACAGGCGCGCAGCGCCATGCGCGAAACCGCAGCGCCCGTGCGATTTAAATGGACTAGATTGTTGGCGTCGCAGCTTGGCCGCCCATGCGGTGCTTGAAGCCGCAGGAGCCCGTGCGCTGGCGCCGCAGGCCCGTGCGATAAACCGGGCACTAGAATTGCTGGGCGCCGCAGCAGCTTCCATGCTGCTGGCTAATGCTAGCCCCGGGGCGGAAAATCCTATGTTCACCTACCCCTTCTTGGACTTTTGTATACTATAAATACCATCCTTGGGGCTTGAAATTGGGGCATCTTGGAACCCTTGGGAAGACAATAAAAACAGCTACAAGACAAGGAAGAAGAATTTGAGTATTTTGAAAAGAATTTGGAGAAGAAGATTGGAGGCTTCTATCATCTAGAAATAGAGAAGATCCCTCAACTCTTGTTCTTATTTCATTGATTTCTTCATATCTTGTAAGATGTATTGTTGTATTTTCATGGATTCATTTTCTTTAATCATGAGCTAAACACTATAATTCTAGAGGATTGATGTAATCAATGTTTGAACTTATGTTTTGAGATTGTGGTTTGTCAATCTAGATCTATCAATTTATTTGTGCTATTTGGATCTATTGTTTCTAAATTACTTGATCAATAATTTAGATTGCTTGGTGTATTTGATTTGACACTTGAGAGAGGTAATTGAATACATGACATTGGAATAACATAACCTAGGATTTCATAGAATTGAGAGATTTGTGAATCCTTTGAAGTCATTTATCAAGATTCATAGCTTTTATTGAGATTTTGATTGGTGATTTTTATAGAGATATTGATTTCCCAATTGAATCTAAAATCATTGGCACTTGAGAAAGGGAATGATTATTGTAGAAATCTTGACTTATAAATTGATAATTGATGATTGATAAACCATATTGACAACATAAGGGATAACTACATTCATCATACCTTTAGAATTCATTTAATCATTTGGATAAACTCATTGATATTTCCATAGTCTTAATTTACTTGTAGTATTTTTAGTATAATCAACTCCATCAATTATTGAATTTCTAAATAAAGTTAGACTACTATAATATAGTACTTAGCGATAATTTGATAATTATTCCCTGTGGATTCGACAACCTTACTTCTCTATATTAAAACTTGACACCGTAGACTTGCGGTTAGAAAAATATCTAACAAGAAGACGAAAAATGCCCCGTATATAAAGTGCTTATGGTTCCGGCCCCCCTTTCTAAGATACAACGACTTTACTATTCCGATTTAGCAGCACTTGCAAAAATCGGAACTACAGCGAACAACAAAAGAGTTTGAGACTTTCAAGCTTTAGAACGGGAAAGAATGTCAATATGCTTGAATACAATGACCGTTTATTATCTGATGATTTTCGTTTGTTATTCATCTACAGGGGTCAGATATATATAGGCAACAAGGTGCCCGTATGGAAAGATCATTTCTTTTGGCTCAAAAAGACATGTTTACACCGAATAGGCGCATCTGTTCAGCCTTTCGCATCGACGCACGACCAAACGCACAGTCCGTGCATGGATGCGAATGAAAATGACAAAGTCTCGACTTGATGCACGGCCCGTGCGTCCGCCCGTGCTCGGATGCGAACAAGTTCGACTTGATGCACGACTTGAAGCCCAAGTCCAGGCCCACGACCTGGATCCGGGTTGAGCCGGGCGGGTGGGCGGTTGTGGCGCGCGCGCGCGTGTTTTGAACCAAACCCACAAACATGTAGGTCCTCACTCCTTTAAAAATTTGGAGGGCCCAAACCCATAAGTCCAACTTGTGATATATCAAGTGAGCAAACTTTGTCTCATTTTCTTATGTGGGATGAAGCATTTCTCATTTCCCACATTTTTCATTTTTCATACCATTTTCTAGTATAAGTGGCTAACTTCTAGCATTAATTTCTCATTCACCCGGAACTGGTTCTGAGAAATTCCAAATGCTATTCTCATCTACTCTCTTAGTAGAACTTTTACAAATAATATAATTCTATTTTTCACTAATGGAAACCACTTGATTATTTGGTCAAAATTGGGTCAACACCATTTTACCAAACAATTCCAACAAATACTAATTCTGACATGCTTTTTTTTATTTTTTTGCTTTTATAAAAAAAAATTAATTTAAGGTCTTAAGAAAAAAATAAATATGATAGTTTTATTAGTAACTAGCGCAATGCAACAAAAGTCCAAGAGAATATAGCCCTTCATTCTTTAGGGATTGGGATGGACCTTTTATTATAATCTAATTGATCACAAAATATGGAGGTTTTAATTTTTAATCCAAATCAAAAAGTATGTAAGAAAAATATTGCAGCCAAAAGGTTCGAACCTGGGTGATCGAACTTCCAAGGCTGTAAGGTGTTAGACGTAACAACTATGACAAACTCAATACTTGAGTTATATATTATTTATTTTTATGTAATTACATATAAAAGATATATGAAAAATTTGAGCCCCTAAATTTTGTGGGTCCGAGTCGACCGACTCCTTCGCCTTATGTTAGGAGCAGCCCTGACTGTTTGTAAATTCATAATCAGATTTTTTTTGTAGGTTATCCAATTAATACCTTCAAATATTTAAGGTAATTAGATCATTAAATCACCAAAATCAGATTTTAGTAGTTGAGTACAAGTATCATTATTTAGATAGCTCTCATATGTAAGGATATCAACTTGTACACATAACATCCATATAGAATTTATTTGACATTTTTGATGAATTATAAAATGGAGTAGTCTATCAAGATTTTTGAATTGGCTTATGACTCATAAAAAGGAAAAAAGGGTATTTATTTGGTGTTTAAAAGCATTATTGGACGGCCAAATTGGAATAAACGTTATTTCCCCTATCATTTTAATAATGATTTAATTCATGTATTAATTCTGGCTTTTAAGGATTTATTATCTGTTTGTGTGTTCTTGGCAGCCTTGACTTCAGCGACAGCTTGTCTTTTAATCTATATATATATTAGGACAACTGGTTTCCAAAACTTGTATAATTAATCAAGAAAAAAATGCATGAAGGCATGATCCATGAAATGCGATGCTTAGTCAAAATGGATTAAACATAAAACTTACCCACCACAAATATTCAAAACTTAAGCTGAATCAACCAAATAAAATATTTGATCCTCTATTTTTCGTTTGGGATACACTTTAAAAGAGTTTAAACTAAGTTCCCATAAACTATCAAGGCCTAGATCCATAAGATAGCCTCTTATCCACATAACTATCTCTTTGACTCTTTCCTCTTACATGTTAAGGAATGATACATTTCACATTGGAGGCATTAAGCATGCCACAAACTGACTTACAAGTACGGGTCAAACGCCTTCCTCTTAGAGGGGAACATATTCTCTTCCATTTTTAATATTCCACCACTTGGATGATTGACATTTATTTACAAAATAAACACATGTTGTTGAATTTTAAATGTATATACACTCTTGTTCATCATAATGCAACACCATGCTCAAAGATGTTTTTGTGAGGACAAAATCATGAGACAAATCAAAAAGGACAATATTTTTTAGTAGAATGCTAATTGTCCCATGCCACATCATTACATAATGTTGGAAATATTACAACAATTGTTACATCGGGAAAAGCCTTCAAGATGACTTACAAAATAGAAACATAAAATTACAAGAAATGTAAAATCTAACTATTACAAGTCTTGAATGGAATCCAACTCCAGAAGCATGAATCTGACAGAACTTGAAAAACAAAAGCCGAGTCGAGTAGAACTCTATCCGCAAGACAAATACGTCCCGACTAGTGCTCACGGTTTGACGTAATGTCCCCAAAGATAAAACGACTTTACCTCCTTTGTGTGCAGTAGCACCCCTGACACAAAGGCACCTTTCGAACTCGAAGGAGCGAGAACTGGCTGCTGGACACGAGTGCAGAAGGAAGTGTTCTTGAAACTGTTCGTCGGAAAGATACGACACTTTTACCGATACTTGAAAAATATGAAGAGATATGCGATTTTTCTGTGTATACTAACTCCATCTCTTCCTTTCTAACTCCCTCCTACTCTCTATGCAGCAAACTGCCTAAGCCTTATATAGGCCATCATTTCCAACACTTGTAGGGCATTAAAGATTAAGAGAGTGGGCATTCAACCACATGTAACTCCCATGAGTTACAAACTTCTTATTATGACCACCACTTGAGGAGTTACAAACTCCAAAAGCCACATGAACTTAGACACCTCCAATGTCTAGATTCACCCACACATGAACTTGGACACCTCCAATGTCTAAATTCATCAGGCCCAACAGTTATTTGAATTTGGGCCAAGCCCATTTTCAAGTTACAAAACTAACCTGAACCCGAGCCCAAAGGGTCGGTCCGGTCCAAGGCCTATTTGTGATCATATACTTGTGCTATAGTATATCCAACCAATAACACCTTCTAGTATTCATACTAGGATAAACTATGCCCATTCGCGTGGCCAACTTTGTGTATTAATTTCTCACTCATCACCGAAATTCGGTTTTAAGAAATATAAAATACTACGAACATCTACTCGAAAAGTAGATTAACGATTCACAATTTAATTCCTCCAGAATTAAATTCTTAGCCACCGAAAATTTGGTCAAAATCGGGTCGATGCCCGCTTTATCAAAACCAAATTTCCAACAATCCCCCACATGAGTGGAAATTAATGCATGCATGAATGCAGACACGCAACCAATCCTCAAGAGACAATACTGCATTAGGATAGGTAGCTTGTGGCTTTGAACCTTCCATAGTCAATACTATCGGTACACTGGTGGCCTAGTGGACGTAATGCCTTGAATTATTCCTCCACGGTGTATACCGAGACAATAGCATTAACACAGTAAGGTCTCAACCCCTCATGTTCTCACGTTTGTGTCCGTTTCTGGCCATGGACACCACTTTGGATTCATAAGTGTTACCTTGAAGCGGTCCTCACTTATATAGGTGATCTCCTATCCGAGTATCCTGCCATACTCTACCTCAACGAGGTGTAGGAATCATTAAAAGTCAAATGACTTAGCCTCACCACAACTTGCAGGTGTTCAACACTTGGCATTGCTCTCTAGGGATGGGTTGAAACATTGTTTCCAAGTGTTACAACTCAACCTTTATAGCTTAGTTTTCCCATTGAACCAAGTTCTTGGGATCTCCAGTCATCATGGTTGGGTTACCACTATGATGGTTATTTTCACTTTGTGGACTTTAAGCCTATTCCCTCTAGCAATTTACACAATTGATCTCGATTCAGTCCTTTCGTCAAAGGATCTGCCAAATTGTCTTTTGACTTTACGTAGTCAATTGACATCACACCACTTGAGATCAATTGTCTAACAAAGATTATGTCTCCGAGCGAATATGTCTAGACTTACCGTTATACATATTGCTCTGTGCCCTTCCTATAGCCGCTTGGCTATCACAGTGAATCGTCACCGAAGGCATAGGCTTCCTCCAACATGGAATATCTTCCAAAAAGTTTCGAAGCCACTCTGCTTCTTCACAGCTTTGTCCAAAGCTATAAACTCAGATTCCATGGTGGACAGAGCTATACACGTTTGCTTCGTGGACTTCCACGATACCGCACCACCTCCAATGGTGAATATGTATCCACTAGTGGAATAAGAATCTTTTGAATCCAAAATCCAACTAGCATCGCTATACCCTTCAAGTACAGCCGGATATCTCGAGTAGTATAGCCCATACTCCAAGGTATACTTCAAGTATTTTAACACCTTGGTTAACGCTTTCCAATGCTCGTGGCTTGGATTGCTCGTGAACCTACTCAACATATTTACAGGGTAGGCCAAGTCTGGATGTGTACAATTGGTAATGTACATCAGACTGCCTATAATACGTGAGTATTCCATCTGAGCCACTGGTTCTGCTTCATTAGCAACCAGATTTACACTTAAATCAATGGGCGTATTTGTGATGAAGCGTCAAAAGCATTGAATTTCTTGAGCACTTTCTCCACATAGTGGGATTGTGACAAGATAATTCCATCATGAGTTCTGCTGATTTTTATCCCCAGGATCACATCAGCAGTTCCCATATCCTTCATGTCAAAGTTTCTCTTTAACATTCTTTTCGTGTCCATGATAACATCATGACTATCACGCCCATGATTAACAAATCGTCTACGTATAGACAAACTATGACAAATGCTTCTGATGTCCCTTTGACATATACGCATTTATCACACTCATTGATTTTAAACCCATTTGACAACATCGTGTTGTCAAACTTAAGATGTCATTGTTTTGGAGCTTTATTCAGTCCGTACAAGGATCTTATTAACTTGCACACCTTCGTTTCTTGACCGGGTACAACAAACCTTTAAGGTTGTTCCATGTAGATTTCAACATCTACCTCTCCATTCAGAAACGCTGTCTTGACATCCATCTGATGAATCTCAAGATTGTGCAAAGCAGCAATCGCGAGAAGCACCCGAATAGACGCAATCCTCGTTACTGGAGAATAAGTGTCAAAGAAGTCATACCCTTCTTTCTGTTTAAAGCAATTGGCTACAAGTCGTGCTTTATACTTATCAATAGTTCCATCTGCTTTATATTTCTTCTTTAGGATCCACTTACATCCTAAAGGCTTATGGCCAGCAGGGAGATCAACTAACTCCCACGTATGGTTTTGCAGAATGGACTCGATTTCACTATTGATTGCTTCTTGCCAGAGCGGAGCATCTGGACTACTTAGAGCCTCTTTAATCGAGTTTAGCTCACCATCTAACATCAGTGTTAGAAAGTCAGGTCCAAAGGACTTAACCACCTTTGGCCTCTTAATTCGTCTTAGTTATTCACCGCTTGGTGTTGAACTAACTGTTCTGTCAAATGTGACATCAGATGTCGTACCAAGTGTTTTTCAGTTGTTATAACACTGGCAAAGACCTTCAAAGAACATCTCGTAGTAACACCGCATTTGTTCGGATGTTATAACACCCAAGTAACACTTTCGAAACACCTCCGTAAAAACATCCGAATACAAATCGTTTCTTTAAACTTCCATTTATCCTTTCTTTACAAGGATAAATATGCTCAAAGAATATAGCATTCCTTGACTCAATTATGGTACCAACTATTGTTAAGTGCATAACCAATAGAAACACAATCGACCGTTTTATGACCGATTTTCGCTTGCTTTGGTTCAGGTATTGAAACCTTATCCAAGCACCCCCACACTTTAAGGTATTTATAAGAAGGCTTACGATTTTTCCACAATTCGTAAGGAGTCTTATCTTTCCTTTAAGTGGGATTTTATTCAATATGTGGTACGCCGTTAAAACAACTTCCCCCACATATTCTCGAGTTTCTTTGTTCAACTCCGAATTACGCCAGAACTTACACAGCTCTTGGTCTTTTCATTAGCATTAGAATGCTTTCCAATGTTCTAAAACCATTAGAACCTCGTTCCAACAATATTGTTAGAACCTCATTCAAACAAATTTTTAACCTTGTTCCGACAATTACCCATTCGAACCATTTACAAATGAGTGTGACCTTAGATGTTGTCACGGCTTTCAAAGAACATTTCGGACCTCACACTTGGTTCTCAAACCGCTTTAGGTGTTACAATACTTTTGGCAACATCTCCCGCAAATGCCTTTCGATTATGCATTTCGTGTAATAACACCTCAAACAACGCCTAGAATCGCGTGGTACAATGTCGCTTCACGGTGTTACAACACCTCCGACAACACTTTTCGCAACACTTAAATCTCGCAATCAAGCTCGAAAGCAAAATGAGACGAGAAAGTATGGTTATACCCCACGATCATTTGGATCCGTTAGAATTCTTAAAAAGTATTCCAACACGTTTTCTCAAGTCTCTACCAAGACTTTCATGGATTTAGCCAGGCCCTCGATTGCTTTCTTGATTTCCAATCGAACAATCGGTTTCACTAATCCAAATTCCTTCCGATTATGCATTTAGGAATTCATGAATATTTCCAACTGGTAACAACATCTAAACGATGCAAACCATTTGGAATTTCTCATTTAAACAACATCCCTTCAGCACGAATATCATGTGGGATCAGTTGAAACTTTCAGACTAGTTTCAACACATTTTTGGATTCTTGGAATCATCCAATTTTTCAATCCAAAAATTAGAAATAACGAACCTCTTGGAATCACATCCTCATTTCGTATTTCTTTTCAAAACCATGAACTTGTTGGAAAAACATCCTCAGTTCAAACCACACAATACATACAGTAAATTGTACAACTAAGTCTGTTAAAGACAAAGTTACGGCATAGGCAATTATCATCGTAGCCCCATACTTCAAACGCAACGCGTTTTTAGCAACAACAACAATTCCAGCAACCACTGGAAGGTCTTCTGTCAGATTCATCTCCAAGCTAAGGTTCTGTTTCTCCTCGCCATCGTGAAGGTACGCTATTTGTCTTGCGATTGTTGGAAATATTACAACAATTGTTACATCGGGAAAAGCCTTCAAGATGGCTTACAAAATAGAAACATAAAATTACAAGAAATGTAAAATCTAACTATTACAAGTCTTGAATGGAATCCAACTCCAGAAGCATGAATCTGACAGAACTTGAAAAACAAAAGTCGAGTCGAGTAGAACTCTATCCGCAAGACAAATACGTCCCGGCTAGTGCTCACGGTTTGACGTAATGTCCCCAAAGATAAAACGGTTTTACCTCCTTTGTGTGCAGTAGCACCCCTGACACAAAGGCACCTTTCGAACTCGAAGGAGCGAGAACTGGCTGCTGGACACGAGTGCAGAAGGAAGTGTTCTTGAAAATGTTCGTCGGAAAGATACGACACTTTTACCGACACTTGAAAAATATGAAGAGATATGCGATTTTTCTGTGTATACTAACTCCATCTCTTCCTTCCTAACTCCCTCATACTCTCTATGCAGCAAACTGCCTAAGCCTTATATAGGCCATCATTTCCAACACTTGTAGGGCATTAAAGATTAAGAGAGTGGGCATTCAACCACATGTAACTCCCATGAGTTACAAACTTCTTATTATGACCACCACTTGAGGAGTTACAAACTCCAAAAGCCACATGAACCTAGACACCTCCAATGTCTAGATTCACCCACACATGAACTT
Source organism: Rehmannia glutinosa (assembly GCA_016081115.2). Taxonomy (NCBI): domain Eukaryota; kingdom Viridiplantae; phylum Streptophyta; class Magnoliopsida; order Lamiales; family Orobanchaceae; genus Rehmannia; species Rehmannia glutinosa. The sequence continues at coordinate 703,231 of JABTTQ020003253.1, forward strand.
GGACACCTCCAATGTCTAAATTCATCAGCCCGGTGATTACTTGAATTTGGGCCAAGCCCATTTTCAAGTTACAAAACTAACTCGAACCCGAGCCCAAAGGGTCGGTCCGGTCAAGGCCTATTTGTGATCATATACTTGTGCTATAGTATATCCAACCAATAACACCTTCTAGTATTCATACTAGGATAAACTATGCCCATTCGCGTGGCCAACTTTGTGTATTAATTTCTCACTCATCACCGAAATTCGGTTTTGAGAAATATAAAATACTACGAACATCTACTCGAAAAGTAGATTAACAATTCACAATTTAATTCCTCCAGAATTAAATTCTTAGCCACCGAAAATTTGATCAAAATCGGGTCGACGCCCGTTTTATCAAAACCAAATTTCCAACACATAAACCGTTAAATCATTGACATGAATTGATCACATCAATAAATTTAGGATAAAAAACAGCTACGTCCTTTTAAAATTTGTTATAATTAATTATTTGTTATTTAATATATTACATTAATACTTCCTAATAATTTATTCTCATTAACGCGGAATCTGGATTACATCAAATGATATGGTTTTTACATAAATGTCCTTTTTAGTTTGGCAAAAGTTTCAAATCAACTTTTTTACGACATTAATGCGCTTTGGGCTCCGTCGTAAGCGTGTATAGACAAAGTGGGGGTAAACGTGGTTTATCAAATTTATAAAGGGTATGTGTTGGGGACAAAATTGGTATTTTATTAATTAAATATAATTTATTTTATATTTGTATATTTATTGTTAACTGTCTAATGAACTCTTAATAATTAAACCGGCCCAAAGGAATTTGAGTTTGGCCCAAGTTGTCGTTTTCTCCTACGTAGATTGGTCCATAGGCTAAATTCTCCTACACGGCCTACGAGGCCCATCTCTCAGGTATAAAAATGTTATTCCTATTATCTTTAAGTAATTAACTTATAATTAATTAATTATTCAGTATTTGATTATAATATATTTTATCATTCACCATGTTGACTTGAGCGTTAGAGGGGCCTCCCTGGGACAACCCTCGGAACCCTCTAACATTTGTGCGTGTGTGCAGACAAGCTCTCAATTGAAGGAGTTAGCAGTTCAAGGAGCAGAAGACAAGAAGACTACCCCTCGGGAAGAGGACTAGCTTGAAGATTTCCCTCTCGGGAAGAGGAATTTGATCAACTCAGTTGACTTGGGTGATTTACCTTAAAAAAGCGGCATCATTTTGGCGCCGTCTATGAGAACAACCAAAGCACACGAAAATGCAAACTCAGTCTCAAGCACGTGAGGTCGAATCTTGTTCGCCAAAAATATTTTGGATTATACAACTGCAAGTGTACAGTGTAGTTTATAGAATAATGACAAGCAAGGTCATATTCCTCAGGGATTGATATGTGAAACACTTAGTCTATAATAACATCGTATTCCAATCTTATTGAAGCGACCGAATATCAATGGTTTAAGTGAAAATAAAAAATAAAAAAAAATATAAATAAATTTGCGAACCCCACAAATATTTTCAATAATTACAGGAGCAACCTTAGGCACATAATCTCAACATGTTTCTTCAATATTAAATCCAATTAAAGTTTCAAAACCAATTCATGCAATTCTATGGGTTCAATCCCTAAGATAGTTTATTCTCTCTTCCGGGCGGCGTATAAATAGTAGATTAATAACAATTATAGGTCTCCCAACTCGATACAACTATTATTAACTCCCAAAAGACTATGAATTGAATGACTCCCCACAAATTGTTGTAGGTCTCCCGACTCGATACACCCGTTTATGTCTGAATTCGATTGCCGTCTTTGTTAGAACCCCTCTTTCGGATTCCGTACAAACAAATATGACATGCGAATTATTGATCAGATAGAAAGCAATTAAGAATAAGCATTTGAATTCGTAAAATGGAAAGCATGAATCAATTAAGAAAATAATTAATCAAGATTTAACATGAATTCACAGTTTCGGTTATGCCTCTATGATCTGAAAGATTAGCCAAACATTGATAACAAATTCATAGACAAATTTGAAATAAACATTATGACATCATTTAAGCACAGATAAGAGATCTAAACATAGAAAAAAAATCCTTTCTTGTCAGGATGGATTCCTCTCCTAAACCGTCGAAGCTCTTGTGTTCTCCTAGATGTGAAAGGCCTTGTGATGTTCTTCGCGACCTAGCCTCCTCTCTCAGAAGACTTCGAATCTTGTGTTCCTGCATAATTTGATGTGTTATGTTGTGTATGAAGTGACATTGGATGATGTAATTTCGTGCCAGCCTTGGGTCCGTTTTATAGATGCTTGGAGAGATCATTTGTAGAGTTGGAATAGGAAAAGGACCCCGAAAAACTGCTTGGCCTGGCCGTGTAGCCTCACATGGCCGTGTGGATGTTTGCTCAGCCTACCCTTACATGCCCGTGTGGCCTCACACTGGCGGACCATGCGATTGGTTTTATTTTCACTCTGAAACCATTGAAGCATCTCATGAGGCCGTGTGGCTGTTCACACTGTCATGTGACTTCTAAATCATCCATATTTTCTCCTGGGGTCTGCATGAAAGTTGTATCCCTTTCTCTTAGCTTTCCATAGCCACTTGAATCACCTCAATAGCAATTTTGTAGAGAATTTTATGGCTAAAATACTAAACCCTGCCGATAATGGGAACTATTAGCGCATTTGGACGTTTATGAAGGAAATTTCCTTTTGTTCGATCGTACATGCTTCTTTCCTTCACATATTTTCTCGTACCTTAGCTCTTGACCTTTGCTTTGGAACCTGATATCATTTTTTTAAATCCAATTTAGCTCCATTTCCTGTAAGAAGTTACAAGAATATGCAGTATCACGCCCAACATTAATAGAAACCAACCAAAACACACCTAATATACATACAAATGTATTAAATATATATCAAAATAAACCCCTAAATGCACGCTTATTTTACACGTATCAAAATCTCCCAAACTTTGCTCATCCTCAAGCAAATTAAGAAAAATAAAATCACGGACTACAAAGAATACACAAGAACACTATAAACATTTAATCTCATTTGACTTCATACTCAAGTAAACCATGAAATTCATTATCAAGAAGTCATTTTTCATAAACTCGACATAATTAATACTCTTTTGGGTACTTGACATCACGACCCACAAGTAGGTAGTAGTAGGGGTGGCCAAATGGAACCGAAACTGGGTTCTAAATCGAAACTGTGGTCAACGATTCCGAAACTGTAACTGTGGTCAATGGTTCTAAAAACCGGAATCGGAACCGTGTAGACCAGTTATGGTTCCTGTTCTTAGGTCTCAAAAATCGAGGAGCTAGCGGTTTTAACCGTTGGTTAGAACCATCGATGGAACCGTGATGGAACCATTTTTTTAAGGTTAAAACCAACAATTTTGTTTTGGTAATACATGCTAGAAGAAATGTTAAATATTTATTATGGTGTTTTATTTTCGTAACTACATGAGACACATTTTAGACCAAATGTTATAAGTGAACTACGTGAACTTTGATTCTTCTATACTCTAATAGCATAAATAGATAGTTTAATATCATTATTAATAGGGATAAATACCTTTAACTCCCCAAACTATTCGAACTTTTACACTTTGCCATACGAACTTTAAAACGTTACACTTAACCCCCTCAACTTCGCGAAATTTTACACTTTGCCTAAAATTCCGAATTTACCCCTAGTTTCATGATAGTTGGTTTTCAGTTTACCCTCTAAACTTTGAAGTTGTTGCACTTTACCACATAGACAATAAATTTTATTGTATTATCTACATTTACTCCTCAAGGTCTTGCGATCCTCGAAAATGGTATCAAAGCCTAGGTTTATTAAGAACTTTTAGTTAAATTTATTATATTTATGTAATTAACAATTGGTGAGGAGAAATTACTCCGAGATTATAGATCCGAACCGATGTCCGAGATGTACCCCTTACAGGAAATATCGTCAAATATTGACGATGTATGCACAAGAACACCTTGACAGGTTTCATATTGGGAATACCAACATGAAGAAAAAGAACAAAAAGAGCCGGGGAAAACCTTAAGGCAATGCAAAATGCGAAAGCGAGAATATTATGGCGATTCGGATGCTTAACGGCACTTATATATGTTCACTTGATGAACCTTCAAGAAACGGTTCATGAAAATTCCCATCGAACAATGATTCACGATGGAGTACTTGAGTGGAACGAGATACTTTGAGACAAATCTAAGTTCTAGAAGATCTTAGAGAAGTTCAAAAGACGGTGCGTAATTATGGCAACCGCCATATTCATCTACCAAAGACAAGTTCATCGATCGAACAGGATGGAGACGATGGTAAAATATCGAAGAAAACTCTTGAACTCCTTCATGATATTGTAAACGAGTCAGAACCTGGAGGATGTGCCGAGTTCTTCCGGAGGAAAGAAGCGTATAGATTTCGGGACAATACCCTATTTACACCAAAAAGGGAAACCAACCGAAGTTATACGAAAAATGACAGATGAGGAGAAGCTCTTTGCTCTAATCAAAGGAAAATCCATCAAAAATTAAAAAGGATGGATATGGAAAAGATAAATCTTATAGATCTACATGACCTTGCAGAATCCTTCGCAGGATTAGGAATTGTAGATTTAAAGATGAACACAGGAGATGGAACATTGGTTACATATGATCCAACATGAAGACCAATTCCACCACCACCACCAGTTAATCCTAACGTCGAAGAAAGTATGGGTTCGAATCATGGGGATTTCACGACCGGTAGTGATCCACTTTTAGGGACAGGAGGTCGAAACCCTCTTGCGGGAACTCGACAATCTACTGGAAGGCCGAATGTTTATCAGACGCCTTATGGAAGATCGCACCTCGACCCAATACATCCATATGGGTTGATGTTAAATCTGGATATCCCCATTTTAAAAATAGAGAAGTTCTCATTGATGAATGGGCTTGACTATGAGAATTTCAAGCAGAACCCTCGATCTTACAAAGGATTCATTCATTTTACTCCTTGAAATGAGTCTTGAAGGATCGGTGAAGATTGCCTGGGATATGACCGATGCTAGTACAAAAGGTTCGGTCACATCAGGAGAATCACTTAAAGGAATTGTCGATGGTATGGCAAAACTATTCAAAATCCAGTTCACCGGCATAGGTTATTTCGAGGGATTAGAGGATGAAAAAAGAAAGAGATATAAACAAGCCCTCTATAGCCTTGAGTTATATGATATTTGTCATATTGACGAATATATCAAGTTGTTCACCGAATCTGGTGGAAATCCAAGATTGAAGAAAAGGAAGCCGCATGACTATTCTTTGCCAAGATTCCGAGTCCCCGGAGAGAAATGCTTATCGGGGAATACAAGGATGGAGCGGAAGTAGAAAGCGTGGGCGGAAAAATGTCTTTCCTAAAGGCAAGTTATCCGAATGGTGTTACCAAGCACTCTATACAAGAATTACAAGAGATTAAGAGGAACTAACAAAGCGCCTTCTCTATGTTGCGTGGATAATGACATCCCAACAATTGTGGGAGGTGAACCAAGGCGGCACAGAAAGAAGAAGAAGCGAAGCCATCCATACCACCGAGGAAGCAACAGCAAAAGAAGCAGGTCTTCATGGAGACCTAGAAGGTTTTGGTCAAAACAAAAAGCCCGAAGTTACAAAACAGGGCAAAGACCAACACCAAGCAGGAGTAGAGCCTCTTCATCAGGGTCTAATCAAGCAAGTACTAGCAGAACACCGGGAAGGAGAACTTTCAGGCGTGCTCACACCAGAGCAAATGAAAGTTTCAAAGACTGTAATTGTTGGACATGCGGAGCAAGAGGGCATATCTCAACGGATTGCCTAGATAATCAAAAACGAGGAGTCAGGCAGTTCGAGGCCACACCAGAAATCGAAGAAGCTATCTATTATCAGGATTTAATACATGTGTATCGGTTTGAGGATATTCCCTCGGATGAAAGCATCTATGAAGAAGAGATCTATTTCGACGATGGAAGTGACTCGGCTCGAGAATCGAGTGAAGAAGAAATTCTTCAAGAGACGATCGGGAGAATATGTCGGGATTCCTCTCTCACACTACGGTTTCTCATAAAACTCTTATGAGAATCATGAAGGAAGATCCAAAGCTTCAAGTCTATGATGGATTTACAATTGGAGCTATGGAAAAAGCATTGGATAAAATTGGGTTTTCAGAAGCAGAAAACACCAAATTATCCACAGGGGTAACAAGGAGAATTTGCTATTCGATGGAGTTTCCAGTAACTGATCGAGATGCGTTGGTCCCTATTAAAGAAATTCAGAGATCAAAAGCGAGTTAAAAGAGAAGTTGCAAATACACTCTCATGGATTCATATTGGAGCCATAAGAGTCATCATTAAAGCAACATTCAAATAAGGGATAGATTCGCCACTCAATCTGGCTATCTTTGACAAGCGAATCTCAAACCTCAAGGATTCATGCCTTGGAGCGGTTATAGGAAATTTGTATGCTAGGAAATTGGCTTTTAATGTTTATCCTAGAATTGCATACAATTTGGGAGATCGAGATCTCAATAGAGTCCTAATCCTTCATCAAGATTTCAAAAGAGATGATTTGATGAAAGAAGGGAATAGACCCTACTCGATCACATACACGATATCCTATTCTCTCTCGAATACACATCATTCAGAAGTATTCTTGAGAAAGGAATTTATTGAAGTCCCAAGAATTTTCGAGGACTTTGCTAGGGTGGTTTTACCAGAGATTATTGAGTCTCCAACTATCAAGGAGATCGATATGAAAATACAAGATCAACCAGTCTTCAACAAAAGCCGAAGTCTTAGAGTTGAGCCGAGGAGGATGTCTTTCCAACAGGACAGAATGACGAGTAGTAGCCGTTGGGAAGATAGGAGACCAAGTACGAAAACATATCCCGAGATGTTTTCAAAAAAGCGGAGAGCCGAAATGTCCGAAAGGATGGCGAGAAGTTGAAGTAATATTCGACATCACTCAAAAAGATAATATTTTTCCTTGTGATGTTCTATATTATCTCCAACAACCAATAGTTGGACGATATCAAGGAAGCCTGAAGATAGGTGAAATTGAGCTGACTATCACATGAGTTGCAGGAAAAATCCCAGAACAATTAATACTGGGAATTGAATTTCTTGAGGATCATAAACCTTGGGAAAGATTACAAGACGGAATGGAGTTCACAGTGGCTAATAAAAGATACAAAATCAAACCGGATATTTTTCCTAAAGAAATTGGAGAAGATTTACCAGCTATTGCAGGAAGAGATTTCTCTAAAAGGATTCTTATCCTTAACAAGGGAATTAAACAAGCAAAAATCATGATCGGAGGCGCGGACGGTACCCCATGGTACAAAGTGAAGACGCCACCAATCTATTTCCATGATACAGGTGCAGATGTTTTGCTAGGAAACAATTTCCTATAAACATTCAAGCGATTTACACAGGAGAATGAGACAAGAAGACTTATTTTCACAACATTATGTGAGCATAAGATCATTGTCCAGCGGGAAGCATTTTACAGAAAAATGCCTATTAATTTTTGCAGCAAGCGTGGTGATGAAGCCAAACTCCGAAATCCAAAAATGGCAGATCGAAGGAAATTTGGTAAAGCCTTATTATCTTATAGACAATTCGGTTCTCGAAAGGATAAGAAGCTTTGGGATTATAACTTGTATTCATTCAGAGTGCAAGGAGAAGAACGAGTTACTCCAGAGGTTATTGCAGAATTAATATTGAGCCTAATGGAGAGTTCGCAGAGTGACGTGACCCTGGAGGTAGGGGTGTTCATTTTTCAAATGGATCCGAAATTCGATTCGGTTCGAATTCAAATTTTGTTTGAATTAGGATTTTGAATTTGAATCGAATTTCGAATCAACTCGAATTTCGAATATGAATATTTGAATCGAATAACGAATTGAGTTTTTTTTTGAATTCTATTCGAAAATCTGGTCGAGTGAAATTCGACTAAATTGAATTCGTATATTTCGATTCAAATTCGTATTATAATTCGAATTCGTATTTCTATTCAAAATTTATATGCATATATTTCACACTATACATAATTATTTATAGTATATATGTAAATTATACACATGCATTTATATATATATAAATGAATAAAACACTAATGTTTAAATGAAAATGTAAAATTATAAATATATACTCTTTCCTTCTTGTTTTTTTTTTTAGTTTTTGTTAGAAATAATTTTACTTAATAGTATATGAAATACATTTTACATTACTTCAAATTTTTATCTTTAGATCATATTCAAATAATCATTTTTTGTGCTAAAAATATATTTTAGGTAAAACTGTTTCGCTCTTACAGTCTCACGTGGAGGGCATGTGGTGAAATAATCTATAAGAATATCCCACCAGATATGTCCATTGTATGGAAAAATATAAAACTTGTGTACATACACTATACAACATACATTATACATTTATACAATATAGTCTTTGACTTTTTTCCTTTGTTTTAAATTCTTATTACAATATGCATTATACATTATACATTTATACACTATATTACATATATTTATCTTCAGATCATATTAAAATAATAAATTATATGATAACACACACTATATCTCTTTATCTACACATATACACTTTGTCAATTTGATACCTCATACTCGAGTGTAAAATTTATTTATCAAGTAACTAGTGCTGGTATAAAATTGGCACAAAATGATTCATTAAATTTATATAAGGGAGTTCGTTATGAATTTATGATAGTCTTTAGTTAATTAAACAATGAGAAATGGTTAGTCAATAATTTGTAATTTTGAAAAAACAAAATCTGGAATTTTATTGGGTATAGTCCAATAAAATTATGTTATGAATCCAAACCTTATTCACTTTATCGATAAATTTGGATTTTTGGATTGACTCGAATTCGATTCAGAAATCAAAAAATCCAATTCGTTTAAATTCGATTCAAATTAATCGAATTAGGATCGAATTTCGAATTGAGGTTTAAAATTTTCATTCGATTAAATTCGATTTGAAGAAGTCAAAGAATTCGAAATTCGATTTGATGAACACCCCTACCTGGAGGAACAAATATCACTCGAGGATATCAAGAAGAAGTTCCAAAGGAATTACAATGAAGATCCTTTGGCATGGTGGGACAAGAATGAGCTCAAAGCATCCTTAAAGGTTAAACCTGGAAAGGAGTACGAGTTCGTAAGATTCAAACCAATCCTTATGAACCAGGAGGATCGTGAGGATATGCAGAAAATACTTAAGGAACATCTTGACCTTAAGTTAATTTCACCAGGAGTTTCTCCATATAGCAGTCCAGGATTCTTAGTCAGAAACCATGGAGAAATCAAAAGAGGAAAGCCAAGACTTGTTATTAATTACAAGGGAATTAATAACATTTTGGAGTTCGACGGATACTATATCCCAAGTCGAGAACATCTGGTTAACTGCATCAAAGGTGCCAAGATATTCTCAAAGTTCGATTGCAAGTCCGGATTCTACCAGATTAAAATGGAGGAAGAAAGTAAGAAGTTTCTGACTTTCTACACCACGGGGACACTATATTTGGAATGTGATGCCTATGGGATTGGCTAACGCACCCCAAATATATCAAAGAAAGATGGATAATCTCTTCAAAGTTTATTTCAGTTTCATGTTCGTATATATTGATGACATTCTTATCGCATCAAAGAACATGAAGGAGCATCTCAAACATTTGGAGATATTTTTAGATGTTTGTCACAAAGAAGGATTAGTGCTTTCGGAGAAGAAGACGGTGATCGCAACAAGACAGATTGAATTCATCGGAATTGAAATTGATGAATCTGGAATTATTCTACGTAATCATATTGTGGAAAAGATACTGAGGATTTCGGATACACGAAAGACAAGAAACAACTTCAGAGTTTTCTTGGAGTTGTTAATTTTGTTGGGATGTTCATTAACAATATGGCATATTACAGGAAAGTGTTTAGCCCATTACTTAAAAAAGATGCAGTATTCAAATGGGAAGATGAACATCAAGAAGGAATTAAGTAACTTAAAGAAGTTTGTAAAAAGCTTCCAAAGCTTGCGATTCCCAAGACGAGGACGAAGCGGTTCTTTACACGGATGTCGGTGATGATTGGTGGGCGGTTAGTTCTTACTAAGGTCACACCAAACGAGGAAGTGCCATGCAGATATTGCGGTTTATTCACACCTAGTGAAGCAAAAGATGGCATATCAACGAGAAAGAATTCTTTTCTGATGAAAGGCTTTTAAAAAATGGCCTCTATTTTTCTTGGCTAAAAAGTTTACTTTAAAAATTGATAATTCAAGTGTCAAGAGCTTTTTGAAAAACAAAATTGAATCAAAACAAGAAAAGGCTCGATTACTTAGATGGCAAGTGAATGTCAATATTATGATTATGATATTGTCATTATAAAATCTCATGAAAATATTCTTGCAGATTTTTGACACAAGATGGAAGACGCGCGTTCGGATTTGAGGTCCTTAAACGAGTAAGACATCTCGGGAAAACCTGGAGAGTCTAGAACGAGATTTTGGGACGTTATGTCTTAATGCGAGTTTCTTTGGACGACTTCAATGGTGACGTAACTGCTTTCTAGTTAAATACGAGCATGCCGATTCGCTCAAGGACAATTGTTCTTCGCATCGCAAGGGCCTCTCCTCCGTGCCACATCTCCTACGATGCAAAAGAGGGCGAATAGAGAACGGGCTCTAACCCGGAGGTTATGGATTCAAGTACCATAATCACAAGTGTTGCGGTGATGCATCCCCCGAGGTGTACAAATCAGAACGAATGTTGAAGCTCCGGTGTCACAACCCGAGAGTCTTCAAGTCAACCCGACTCCTGGGGTAAAAGAGAGAGAGTTGGATCTTAGGCCACATACAGGCAAATCTAAGGTCCAAACTGACGAAATTAAGATTTCTCCAATGCAGGTATATCAAAGACAATGGGAGAAATTGGTTACAAAAAGAGGTATTAACCCAGAAAAAACAATAGCTTGGTTCCCTGCTTGATTTTATGGTTTGTCTGGACGGAAAGGAATAATGTCAAGCATCGACACACTCCTTTCTTGGCATCTCACATTATTTGGCGAGGTGGAGCGGTATCTCGGATTCTTGTTTGGTCGGGCGTTTGAGCCCCGGATTGGTCCGGATGCTTCCCTACAAAGTGTGTTTTTGCGGGGAATGCTCCACCATAGGTTTCACGCAGGCCTAGGGTGGTGATTTGGTGAGCCCCTCAGTCTCCTCAGATCAAGCTGAATATGAATGGTTCGTTTGATCGAGACACATTGATTGTTGGCGGAGGGGGATTGATTCGAGATCATTTGGGCAGACTTATGTTGGCGTTTCACAGTTCCTTCCAGGCGGTGTCTAGCTTTCATGCCGAGCTACTAGCACTTGAGATCGGATTACGGCATGCCCGACAGTTTTCACTTCAGATTTGGATCGAGTTGGACGCAGCGGCGGTGGTCACCACGATCACTTCTGGTGGCCTTGGCTCTTGGCAGGTTCAACACACCCTGATTCGCATTCGGAACATCTTTGAAGGACCTTGATTCGATTTCCCACATACACGAGAGGGAATCGACGGCAAACAGATCACCTAGCGAGTTGGGAGCCGCTACCATTGGCGATCACATTGTTGATGAGGGCACGACTTCTCACCACCTTCTTGCGCTCATTCGGATGGACCAGCTGGGATATCCGAGCTTCATATTTTCATAGATCATTGGTTCTCCTATTATTCTTTAGATTTCTCTCTATGATAGTCTTTCTAGATTTCGTAGTGATATGTTATTTGTTCTTTGATTTTCCCCATTTGTTAGGAATTTTATTGTTTAGATTTTGATGAATGCCATGTAAAACTTAGAATAGAAAGTTGGCACCCCAATTCTTCTTTGTAAAATGTATTGTAACAATTAGAGCCGGCCAAGGAGTTAAGTCGGCTACGCCTTAACATGCAAGAAGACAATCAAGACATGAAGGAAGACTTCACGCGAGACGGTGAGTATGGCAAAGTAGAGTGACAGAACTCTACTAGAAAAGCGGTGAGATGCGGTGAGTGGAGCATCGGTCAAGTCAACTCAAGAAAAGCCAAGTCTCAAGTTGAAGTGATGAGAAGAGTCATCCAATGATTGGAAGTCGACTCTAAGTCACCTGGGGAAAGCAAGGAAATGCAATCAAGTCGAGATAATCGTAAAAGAACCGTTGTACGTAAATCAAGAGATTTACTTAAACAAGTAATATCTCCATACCACCTTTCTTGGAGTGCTCGGTCTTAAGCGTGCAATAGGAATGAACCAATGGGAAGCACTACACCGTGTCGAACTCGAAAAGGTGAAAGAACAATTCATACGAGGAAATGGCAATTCCAAGAAGCGCAAGCCAACGATTTGCAAAGTGACTTTCAAAAATAAGCCTATCTCTTCAACGGGCAAATTTTTGAAAGTTCACTATAAAAGGCCGAGGAGTTTGTTTGAGAAGTGATACATATATGAATGACACACATATGAGATAAACAAGCATATTAGAAAATGAAACATTCTCAATCCTCAAGCCTACACTACGAAGTACATCAATCCAACACTCACTGTGAAGGAAGAGAACTTCAATCGGTTGAAGAGGACAATACTCGAAAACAAGGGGTCTACATTCCGGGAAGGATTGTAGAAAGGTTCAAGGCCGAACCAAGTCTTAAGCTTTTGGAGGGCTTCGTGATCAAATCCAAAGAGCTTGAGCAAGTGAGTCAGTAGTAGCAAAGCGCGCCCTGTGAAGAAAAGGCCGAGTCGCACGAGAAGCCAACCGAGTGATCAAGGCGTCTCGCATCGAGTCCCTAAGGATCAAGTCATTTGTTGTGATCAAGACTTGTATCCGGACTGTTACCACTTTGTAAACCGATCATTACTTAGTGGATTCCTCCGGGAGTTGGAGAAGAGAGGAGTAGAAGAATTACCCCATCTTCGAACATCTATAAAAACTTTTTGCGTCATTTACATTTCAAACATTTAAATTCGCACTTTTAATCGCTTATAATCTGGCGATAAATTTGCTATCCATTTGATAAAATTATAAGTACTAAATCAAGCTCTAAAATCTTGCTTAATCAAACATAAGGGTGTTAAGTCTTCCGGAAAATAAAACCACAAAGTTGAGTTAAATTATAGTTAACAATTTGAGTTACTCCATCAACGGCCAAATTTCATTGAGTGAGTCATTTGAGAGATTAACTCTACTAAGTGACTAATTCGATTTGTCCATCAAGGACATTTTGTGTAGAATCAACTCTGTAGATTTAAAAGGACTAAATCGAAAATTTGGTAAGGTTTATTCAACCCCCTTCTAAACCTTACACTTACACCCCTTGGGACCTACAAGTGGTATCGGAGCGGTTGGTTCATTGAACCCTCACCGGTTCTTGAACTAGATCTCCAAACTTTTTCAAAGTCCGCTTTAGTACTTAAATTTTCAAAACTCTTTTTATCATTAAAAGCTATTATCATGGAAGCAAATTTGACACGCATCCCTATGTTCACTATTGAAGAATTTGATGATTGGAAAATTCGTATGCGAGGCTCATCTATCAAAGATTACATGATGAGATGTGGATAGTAATAGAAGATGGGCCTCTGCAAATATTAAAGGTGAAACACGGCATGCGATTTAAGAGAGTTGCGGTGAAGGAGAAGAAGATCTTGCTCCCGCACGATCATGGTTGAAAAACCAAGAAGCGAGTGGACAAATGATGAGAAAAAGATACAACACGGACAATGTAGCCAAGGACATCCTTTACAAAACCTTCGACAAAGCCATGTTCAATAAAGTCAAATCTTGCAAAAAACAAACTAAGGAAATCGGGACAAGTTGACATTGATTTGTGAAGGCTCGTGAGCAAATCAAAGAAAACAAATTATCGGTGGTCAGACAAAAATTTGAAAACTTCAAAATGATCTCGGAGAGAACTGGATCAAGCGGATGCTCGATTCACGAAATCACAAATGAGCATGTCACATCGCACTTGGAAAGGAATATACACGAAGAAATGTGTATGAAAATCCTAAAAAGTCTTCCAAATTTGAATGGGAAATGAAGGTCATGGCACCGAGACATTCCATGGACCTATCAAAGACATCCAACCATGAACTATTCTCGGACCTCAAAGCCTACGAGTTTGAGAGCCGAGAAGAAAAGACCGAGGAAGAGACAATTTGCACCCAAAAAATTTGCTCTAATTGTTAAAGATGGGAAGAGAGCCGAGGTCAAAGAAGTCATCGACCCGGAAGAAATAGCCCGATGGTTAAAAGATTCAACAAGTTCTTTAATAAGAACTACAAGAAAGGAAAGGGTGAATCTTCGAGAAGACACTCGGCTCCCTCCAAATCAAGGAAGACAACTGCCAACCAAGAGAACAGATCGTCAAAAAGTTGAGTATCAAAGGGCCGACAACTCAAGAATGGAAAGAGTCGATCAAAAGGTGAATATCTATGTTGAATCAGTAGACAACTGTGTCACTATGCCATTATTGCTCATATCCTGTAGTCGGCAAAGACGAGAGATGAAGAAGAAAGAAAGGTCTTGAGAAAGAAGACAAGAAAAGAAAAAGGCAATGATGGCCGCAGAGATCACGAGACAAGCCCAAGTCAAGAGAGACAACCCGATTGAGAGCTTGATGGCCGACTACTCAAGTGACTACGAAGAAGAAGCCCTGTCCGCTTGATGGCCAAAGAACAAGATCAAGAAGATGAGGTACAATCTAACTCAACAAGCTCGAGACACTAGTGATAGTGATCTGTGACACACACTTCATCACCTCGATTTTTATGATTCATTAGGCAAAATGATGAAAGATTTTGAACACATTAAATCCTCACACACACTATTGAATGAGGAAAACAGCCTACTCAAAAGTCAAAACTCAAAGCCGACTAAGGAGCCGAGTACTCTAAGTCAAATAGTCATTGAAAATGAAAGTTTAAAGGTGAAAATGCTAAATTAGTAGCGAGAGATTTTCGCTATAGAAAAGAGGAGAATGACCTCAAGAATGTTATTGCCTCATTCACTAAGGCATCTAAATCATTGGATGATCTTATTATGAGTCAAAGAGAATGTGGAGACAAGACAAGGCTTAGGATTTAATTCCTCTGTGCCATGTCAAACCTCAAGAGTAATTTTGGAAAAAGGATCTTCAAGTCATGAAAAGTCCGAAAAATCCAAAACTCTAAATGTTGCACACACATTCACTCCAAAGCACAATACTAAGCAAAGCGGCCTTGGTTACAAAGGAAAAGGAAAATAGCCGATTGAGAGTCTTGAAAGGACAGTGAGAAGAGATTCACCGAGTCCTCAAAGCAAACTCCAACAGAAAATACTCAGTAAAGAAGAAGCGAGCTACCAAACATCCCGAAAAACCCATAAAAGAAATACATATGATGGGAATGGTAGAAAATATCCAAGCCAAGTGATTGGAATAGTGTAAAATCGTCAAAGACAAACTTATGGAATATAAGCCCAGGATGGCAAAGGTCTAGAACTCAAAGAAAGGCCATTCCAAAAGTATAAGAACTTTCATCAAAGACACATATGCACCTAGGCACTACACGCAAAAACACCACAATTACCCAAGGAAGGCAATTGCTAAAACACATATGCAGGCATGAGACAAAAGAGACAATTTGTATGAAACTAGAATTCCCAAGCAATTTGCCAGGATTAATTATGATTATGGCAGCGATAGATGGCAACCCCTTAGAGTCAAATCATTTGGCTATAGGTTGGTTGGATCATCTTACAATTCTAACCCCTCGGGACCGGACAAGTATGGGTACCTAAAACTTAATTTCCTTGATTGCGGAGGTTGAAGTGAGTGCCAAGGAACCTGGTACATGGATAGTGGCATTCAAGACATATGACAGAAATAAGAGAAATCTGTCAAAATTCAAGGAAATCAAAGGAGCAAAAGTCATATTTGGAGGTAATGAAGCTCCTGGTGAAATAAGAGGCATTGGATCCATCAAGAGGAATGGATTAGAAATCACGGATGTTGCATATGTTGAAGGACTCAACTTCAACTTCATGAGTATCGATCGACTTTGTGACAAGGGCTACAATGTTGGATTCAACATGGGTATGTGCCAAATCAAAGATATTGAATCAAATGAAGTGAATGCTGCAAGGATGTAGACAGAAAAATATGTATGTAGTGGATTGGTCAACAAAGAACACCCAAAGACTTGTCTACTAGCAAAGAATACTTTGAATCAAGTTGGCTATGGCACAAAAAAGCCGAGTCACCGAATTTCAAAACAATTAACAAAGTGGCAAGAAGTCATCTTGTAGAAGGACTTCGGACTCGATATACAAGAAGGAGAGTATATGTGATGCATGTCGAAGGAAAACAAATCAAGTCGTCATTCAAAGAAAAGACATGCCCATCCTCAACAAGAATATTGCATCCGCTTCATATGGATCTATTTGGCCCATGGAACCAAACAAAGATAAGTGGAAAGAAATACACCTTGGTGATAGTAGATGACTACTCAAGATATACATGGACAATATTCATGTGTAAGAAGAAAGAAACTCTACAAAAACTACCACGGTGATGAAAAGGATTCAAAATGAGAAGAGTCAAACCATTATCAAAATAAGATCGGATAGAGGAACCGAGTTTGTCAATGGAATAATAACTCGATATTGTATTGAGAATGGTATTGGTCATGAACTATCGCAGCAAGGACTCGGAGAGCGAGAATGGAGTTGCGAAAGAAGGAAGCAGAACTCTCAAAAAAGCGGCAAAAGGACCATGTTAGTCAAGCGGGGGTTACTAAAAAGATTTTCAAATAAGCAATCAACACGACTTGCTACACCCAAAACAGATGTATGATAAACAGACGGTGACAAAGACTCCCTATGAAATCTGGATGGAAGAAAACCAAATGTTTCATATTTGAGAATATTTGGATGTAAATGCTTCATTCACAACAATGGCAAAGACAACCTAAAGGCTTTTGATGCTAAAGGCGATGAATGTATCTTCTTAGGATACTCAATCGAAAGCAAAGCCTAGAATACTCAACAAAAGAACTATGGTTATAGAAGAATCCATTCATGTAGTATTCGATGAGCCAAATGTAAATGGAGAAGACATTGAAGAGTCGGTGATAAGTGAATCATCCAACCATACGAAGAGTCCCTATGTCAAGTCAAGAAAATTTGGAATTATCAATTGAGAAGAAGATGAGATAGCTGAATCTCAAAAAGGATGGAAAATTTGGTAAGTGATTATGAGAGAGTCTGACCCACAAAGAACACACGGTGCAAGTCGACCGAATCCAGCTAACTTACTCCAACCTGATGTAAGATGGTGAGAGACCATCCACGAACTTGTCATTGGAGATATAAGAGAAGGTGTCAAGACAAGATCGAGAACTCAACAAAAAGCAATGTTCACATGCTTCATCTCGCAAATAGAGCCAAAAGATGTGTCACAAGCATTGGATGACACACATTGGATTCAAGCTATGCAAGAAGAGCTGAATCAGTTTGAAAGAAATAAAGTGTGGGAATTAGTGCAAAGACCCATGCATCAAAATGTTATTGGCACCAAATGGGTATTCAGAAATAAAATGAACGAGGAAGGCTCTGTGGTAAGAAACAAAGCAAGATTGGTAGCCAAAGGATATTGCCAAGAAGAAGGGATAGATTTTGATGAAACATTTGCTCCTGTAGCAAGATTGGAAGCTATAAGGATGTTTCTTGCCTATGCGGCTCACAAGAATTTCATTGTATATCAAATGGATGTAAAAAGTGCATTCCTAAATGGTTTATTGGAAGAAGAAGTGTATGTTGAACAACCTCCAGGATTTGAGCAGAAGACTCTTGGAGACAAGGTATACAAACTCAAGAAAGCCCTGTATGGATTGAAACAGGCACCCAGAGCATGGTATGATACCCTGTCACAATTCCTAACTGAAAATGGATTCACAAAAGGAAAAGTAGATAGAACACTTTTCAGAATTCAAGACAAGAAAGAGTATCTTTGCTTGTTCAAATATATGTGGATGACATCATTTTTGGATCCACTAACAAAGAGTTTGTGTGAAAAATTTTCAAACCTCATGCAAAGTAAATTTGAAATGAGCATGATGGGAGAGCCGACATTCTTCCTTGGACTTCAAGTGAAACAGTGAAGGATGGAACCTTCATAAGTCAAACAAAACACACCGAGAGATTTAATGAAGAAGTTTGGTATGGAGGAAAAGTCTTACGTAAAAATACCAATGAACACATCGGTCAAAATGGACATGGATGCGGATGGGAAGCTTGTAGATCAAACAAGATCTGAGCACTTATGGATCATTGCTCTATCTCACAACTAGCAGCCGACATCACTTTTCTTTGTAGGTGTATGTGCAAGATTTCAATCTGCTCCAAAAGAGAGCCATATGACAAAGACTAAGAGAATCATCGAGATACTTGAAAGGAAGCAAGAAGTAGGCCTATGGTATCCAAAGGAAGGTGGATTCAAGCTAATTGGCTATTGATTCGACTATCTTTGGATGCGAGTGGACAGGAAGAGCACTTGAGGCACATGTCAAATGCTAGGAAAACAGACTAATTTCTGGTTTAGCAAGAAGCAAAACTCAATAGCCACCTCTGGTGAGGCGAATACATACAAGGCAAATTTGTTGTGCCCAAGTCATATGGATGAGACAAAGTGAGAGATTATGAAGTTGAAGAAAAAGAAATTCCAATCATGTGTGATAACACAAGTGCAATTGCAATCACTCAAAATCTGTGTTGCACTCAAGAACAAAATATATTGATGTCGATATCACTTCATAAGAGATCATGTTGAAAAGAAGGACATCATCCTGGAATATATCTCAACCGATAAACAACTAGCCGACATCTTCACAAAACCATTATGTGAGTCAAGATTTGAAGAACTCAAGCATGAGTTGGGGCTAATTGAGTGGTGACACTCGAGACAAATCAAAGAAGAGAAATGAACGAAAAGGGGAGAAAAAGAGTGAAAAGTAAATCATTTCAAGAATCACCAGATCGGAAAGACTGACTACACCGAGTCGGTGATATTTGAGTCGCTAAGAGAACTGTGAGAAGTAGAGTTAAATCGGCTAAGAGATAAGTGAATGACTTATGAGCAAAGGTGACAAAAAACGCAGTCGTTTTGACTAAGCGGGAATGTTTTGGAATACGTCAAAGCATAATGATGATGTGTACTGGACATAAAGCCGCACACCAAGCTTATGATTGGATATAAATCTTTGCCGCATTAAATACGAGACATGAAATGCTCAATAGGCGTGCGAAATCCAAGCCGTTGATTTCGATCACAATTCAAAAACCGCCTGCACGTCCTTTCATAAACCATATTTAAACTATTTTCGTCCGTTTCTCTCTCACACTTCTAAAAACTGTTCATATCTTTCTCTCAAAAGGCAAAGGCAAAATACTCTCGAAACCCTATCAACCTTCAAATCAATTTTCGAGTTTTCCTTGATATAATCCCGAGAAATGGCACCAACTTATGACTTTACCAAGTTAGGAAAGCAAATCCACACCGGTTCGACGGTGGATTTCGACGGAATGGTGAAGCAGGGGTCCGATGACACCCTAGTGAAGCAAATCGCTGAGAAGTTGGAAACTTCCGGACTAAAACCGTTTCTAACGCTAGAATATCCGATGACCTATGTGGAGGAGGTCGCACAATTTTACATGAATCTTTGAGATTCACGATGAAGGAATCAAGTCATCATTCACGGGAAGCGGTGACTATCACCGCCAAGGATTTGGTGAATATTGCTCACTACCGTGTGAAGGAGCATCCGAGATTAAAGAGGTGATGTGAACCTGGCCGACGCATGGAAAGAAATAGCCAAGTCCGACTTTTGCCGACAAAATAATATACACAACAAACAAGAGATGCTGAAGGAGGATTATCACAAATTGTTGGACATAGTTGCCAAATGTATCGACATCAAATTTGGCGGCTTTGACCAATCACAAAGGCAAAGCGATTGTAATGGCTGCAATCATCGAAGAAAAGAAGATAAATGGGCCGAGTTTGTCTACTGCAGACTTTGCGTAAGCGTGGGAACAAGTCCTTCAAAGAAGATGGCACATTTGGAGGATCCTCGGGATATGGCCTGGTGATTGGCCGGCTATTGGAGGTGAAAGGAGTCCTCTTAGACATGGGAAGGCTTTCCATGTTAACAAGAGGATCTTGAGCTAACCTCTGGCGCTCGAAGCGAGCTTACGCCAAGAGAGCGACACCTGATGGGGAATCGGTGACCTCGAAGATACGATTCTTCCTCTCCACCCAAGAAGAAAGTTGCCCCCGGTGCTGCTAAGATCACGCTGCCCCGCAGCAAAGAAAACCAAACATGCTCCCGCCCCGCAGCAGAGTCACTGCCCAAAGTGTGTCACCTGCCCTGCAGCGGATAGCGGTCGAGAAGGACTCACAAATACCTTCTCCGATCGTCAAAAGGAGGAGAACGACAAGCCAAGACGGCCGGCTCCTCGAAACAAACACCAAACGGCCTGCCGCCCAAGACTCGAGAGGACACCGTCTCGAACCGTAAATCCCTCGGTACAAACTAGGAGAAAGAAGACTTGTCAAGCGATCCGAATAGGAGAAACCGGTGAGTCGATTACTCAGCCTAGCACAAATACCAAAGACTACCGGAGAAGTAGAGTCTCGGATGTAGTTGATAAACGACCAAGTCTGCTGCAGCGATCGTGAGAGGCAACCGAAGACATGGTGTAGCTCTCAGTGAAGCACAAGAAAGAACTGCCAGAGTGGATAGTGATGTAATGATCCTATCTCCACCTTACCCGGACATCCAAAATCGTCTGCGTGAGTGGAGGAAATGGAAGTTGAGTAAGTCGAGGAACATTTTCAACGCCTGAGTTCATAGAAGAAGAAGAGGAATCGCTAAATTTCCTTGGATTAACTCTGTGCTCAGACTGACGGATGAAGACAAGCGCACAAAATCCCGCAGATCTACAAGGACAAGGAGAGAAAAACAAGTGAAGAAGCGAAGCACGTGAGAAGGCAAGCATCCGCCCTATCTCGGCACCACGAACACACACATCCTCTCCTTGATGTCTTCTCCGGCGGTGCGAGGAACCGACGAGAACTGCAGAATGCCGCCATTAAGAGTTGCAAATGCAGCAAGCATTACCGCGAATCAAGAATCCTTCACGATCAAAGATTAATGGAGGGACAGGAGAGTCCTCGAACACACCGAAATCGATCCAATGGGAGTGGTTCAGCAAATAGCCCGTTGTTGTTGCCGCTACCACTTCCCTGACTCACTCGAGAAGAAAGCAATAAGGAGTTGGCGATGGCGGGATAGTGGGGACCCCAAATCGAGCCAACCCCTATTGAAGATGTGCTACCACCGCCCCAACGGTGAGCAATCAATCGAAACAGTAGGGAGCTTGGAGACGAGTGACCCCATTCAAGTCACTCGGTGGTGCGCCACCGAGGGGGAAACTCCCTCCACCTGCAGCAAGGTCGGAGGATGTGTAGATGGCTCCACAAAGAATGTAGGAGGCGAAGTAGAGAAAACTCAAACACAAGAAGAACAACAAGTTGCCATCAACGAAGCTCGAGGCGATTGAGACTGTCTTAGCCGAGGTGCCAACCGCTTCTCTGAAGGCTAATGACGCGCGATGCGGTCGAGGCACGAGGAAGGAACAGCCCCGGGAGTTAACACTGGGGCGATGAAAGTGAAATCCATGGGGTTGAGACTCCAATGGATGCCATGTAGAAGACCCTAAGACACCGACACTGTCGAAAGGGAGGACAAGACCTCGCAGCAGTAGAGACCGCTGGAGGAAATAAAGGCCCACGGGAGGTTGAGACTTCCGGGGTAAAGCGTTGAAGTAGAGAACATCCCTCCCGCTATAATCGACCCATCGAGAAGGAGATCAGCGCACTTCATGATTCCCAGGACAACCCCGATGTCACTTTTCCGGGATCGAAGGCGAAGAAGAAGTTGAGTCATCCCCCATGACAAATCCAAAAGACTCAATTGCGGATGTTCCAAGCACGAGCAAGTCGATCCCAAGACTACTCGTCAAACCTTTAATTTTGATGATAAGCCACCAATGGAAATCTCATCATCGTCCGATGACGCTTCGATAAGGCCGAGGACCGTCATCTTTGAAATGGAGAAATCGGTGAGACCAACGAAGGCTGTTAAGACAATCGAGGCTCGCAAGCCGGGTCTACTTCACAATGAACCCAGTGAACAAGAGACCACCGCTCGGGCTCCTCAAGGCTGCAGCAGCAGGATCGATTCCCAAAAAGAACTTCACGCGCACCGCTCATCATCGAACAGATCCCGGTTGGCGGTGATGAATCTTTGTAGAATCTTTCCCTTTCTCTTTGGAGATACGAACTCCACGAAGAGTCGAAACGAACAAGCACGCTTATTACAAACCAGCTCCTGTTCTTCCATCGACACCATTGTTCGGTGATTATGACTTCGATCTTTGTATGGCCATCACCGCTTGAAGAATCATTGAAGCTCGAGAAGTGTTCAAGGCACTCTTTCTTTGAGGTTGAAAGGATGGAGAGGCATCGAGGCCTCTTTGGACATGCGATTGGACAACAGAGATACCACCCTTACGGCCCGATTTAAGAGGCATAATGATTCGGATAAGGGAATGGTGGCAAAAAGACAAACAATGCGTGTGGAGCAGGTGAGATACTCGGACAATTGTTCAACAAGTCGCTGGTGTGGGAGCCGAAAATGCGATGCAAAGACAAAGCCGAGAGAACACATTGAGCATATGCATGAAGCTCACATGCCGAGATCAAGGTGCGTGTGAGCAACATACAAATGATCTCTGGCGTTTGGAAGAACACATGACAAGAAAATTCAGCCTTCTCATGGCTGAGATGAAGCCGATTTGTGAGAATCCAACGCTACTCGACGAATTCCGTCCGCATACAACGCAGCAGACTTGAAGCAGAACTCAACCATCGAGAAGACTCGACTTCATGCTTGCCAAAGATGTTCCCAGGGGTTCCTCTATCCTTTGATGATGCCAAAAAGGGGAAGAGGAATACCTTAAAGCAAAAAAAATCAAGCCGAAAAGAAAGGAGCGGTGAGAAGGAAAATCGGTGAGGAAGTCTTGAAACGAGAAGAAAGGAAAGCTTGTTGAGGGGGAAGGATCAACGGATGTGACATTGATGATTGCACAAACCCCCAACAAGGTCTGTCACGGTGACATTATAAGCGGCAAACTCCTCAGTGACTCTGCCACTCCAACACTGCTTTTGTATCTATGGGTGAAAAGAGAAAATCAATTGAAGCGGGGATGAAGGAAGTGGAAGGAAGAATGGATGCCAGGGTGATGAACATCTTGAAAGAACACGGAGGCATTCCAAAGAGACGAGACACCTATGCCATCTCGGATGTCGGAGACGAGCCACGATCGATCGATGAATTTAAAACGCTCGAGTCGGGGATACTTTGCAAATATGTCTATGGCTCAAGCTTGGGACTCAGATCTTGGGAAAAGGGTCTCACATTATGTGAAAAGCCGACAGGCGGAGAGACAACCGCGATCCTCTGCTTTGGTCACTCCGGTCAGTCACTCATTTGGAAAGAAAGAAGATTCGCCAAGATACGCCCGAGGTAGAGGAAGAAGCGATAGTGGAGGAAGAAGCTTGGACCTAGGCCTCGCCCAAGAATATTGAATACGTAGATCCGGGGAAGAAAGGAGGGATCTCAATGGGCTTGACCAAGTGGCAAATTTGAAAGTGGCTAAAACTAACGCCGAGTATGCAAAAAGAATAGAAGAAGAAAACAAGAGACAAACTCGGCTATGGCGGGAGAGACGAGGAAAGAATAAGAAAAGATGAAGTTGCCGAGGAAAGCATATGAGAAGAAAAAGAAGGCGGTGGTGACGAGAAAAAGAGAAGAAAGAGAAGAAGATGTTGAACAAGATGAAAGAAGGAGACAGCGAAGGAGATGAAGTGTTGATGTCCAACCCTTCGTGTATTGTATTATGTAAATACAAATTCTTTAATTTTGTGAAGACAAATATGTGCTGATACACCTTGTAAACAGATTGTGTAAAAGAACAGGGAATGATATGATCAATAAATAGATCTATTCTGCACATACATTCTATGTCAATACACTATCTGTATGTATCTTTGTTGTTTGCATTTTTGAATGATTTAAGTTTTGGCATCATCAAAAAGGGGGAAATTGTTAGGAATTTTATTGTTTAGATTTTGATGAATGCCATGTAAAACTTAGAATAGAAAGTTGGCACCCCAATTCTTCAGTAAAATGTATTGTAACAATTAGAGCCGGCCAAGTTGAGTTAAGTCGGCTACGCCTTAACATGCAAGAAGACAATGAAGACATGAAGGAAGACCATTTTGCGAGACAGTGAGTATGGCAAAGTAGAGTAGACAGAACTCTACTAGAAAAGCGGTGAGATGCGGTGAGTGGAGCATCGTCAAGTCAACTCAAGAAAAGCCAAGTCTCAAGTTGAAGTGACGGAGAAGAGTCATCCAATGATTGGAAGTCGACTCTAAGTCACCTGGGGAAAGCAAGGAAATGCGGTCAAGTCGAGATAATCAGAAAAAGAACCGTTGTACAGTAAATCAAGAGATTTACTTAAACAAGTAATATCTCCATACCACCTTTCTTGGAGTGCTCAGTCCCGAAGCGTGCAATAGGAATGAACCAATGGGAAGCACTACACCGTGTCGAACTCGAAAAGGTGAAAGAACAATTCATACGAGGAAATGGCAATTCCAAGAAGCGCAAGCCAACGATCGCAAAGTGACTTTCAAAAATAAGCCTATCTCTTCAACGGGCAAATTTTTGAAAGTTCACTATAAAAGGCCGAGGAGTTTGTTTGAGAAGTGATACATATATGAATGACACACATATGAGATAAACAAGCATATTAGAAAACGGAAACATTCTCAATCCTCAAGCCTACACTACGAAGTACATCAATCCAACACTCACTGTGAAGGAAGAGAACTTCAATCGGTTGAAGAGGACAATACGAAAACAAGGGGTCTACATTCGGGAAGGATTGTAGAAAGGTTCAAGCGTGAACCAAGTCTTAAGCTTTTGGAGGGCTTCGTGATCAAATCCAAAGAGCTTGAGCAAGTGAGCTGTAGTAACAAGGCGGTTGCCCCTGTGAAGAAGCGAGTCGCACGAGAAGCCACCGAGTGATCAAGGCGTCTCGGTGATCGAGTCCCTAAGGATCAAGTCGGCTGTTGTGATCAAGACTTGTATCCGGATTGTTACCACTTTGTAAACTGATCATTACTTAGTGGATTCCTCCAGGAGTTGGAGAAGAGAGGAGTAGAAGAATTACCCCATCTTCGAACCTCTATAAAAACTTTCTTTGTGTCATTTACATTTCAAAGATTTAAATTCTGCACTTTTAACGCTTATATCTGCCGATAAATTTGCTATCCATTTGATAAAATTATAAGTACTAAATCAAGCTCTAAAATCTTGCTTAATCAAACATAAGGGTGTTAAGTCTTCCGCTAAAAATAAAACCACATTGAGTTAAATTATAGCCAGTGGTGAGTTACTCCATCAACGGCTTGAAGTCATTGAGAGATTAACTCTCTTGAGTGACTAATCATTGTCCATCAAGGACACAATTTTGTGTAGAATCAACTCTGTAGATTTAAAAGGACTAAATCGAAAATTTGGTAAGGTTTATTCAACCCCCCCTTCTAAACCTTACACTTACACCCCTTGGGACCTACACCCGCCTTGACGGGCATGACATTGTATGACATTTTGATTATTTGATATACAGGTAGGGGATCACGCCTCAATCCCCCCCCAGGGGGTGTTATTTTGATTTAAAAAAAACAATAGTTGATATCTCAGGCAAGTATCCCAGAGTTTGGATGAAACCAGGAAGTCATCCAAATGAAGTTCAAGAATGGTATACTTTTGGAGCTTTAGCTTCAATTTATACTGTATCACCCGGATTCCCAGAAATTTCAAAATTATCAAAATGGATTGGGGAAGCAGTTCACGAGACTTGGGCTAATAATCCACATTTGGCCAGAGGAGATATTTTGGAACTGTATTTTATCAGTGCAGCTCCCGAACCAGCGAAGAAAGGCTTTAATAAAGCTTTTCATTTCATCAAGCTAAGAAGACCGGATGGAAATGCCTTAAAATATATCAAGGCAGGTTCACCGGAAGAATGACCAGTGTTAGTAGGAGCAATTTCCGAAGATGAAGCTTCTACACTACGAGCATGGGGTCTTTGGGTTTGTCTAACAGAAATGGACAAAGTCAAATATCCATTTACATTTTTCCAGAATTCAGCAAATGGATCTTTCCTACTGAATTCAATGACTGGATCAACAACAGAATTCGCAGAAGATCTTTTCGAGAGGAAGAGAAGAATTCTCTAGGAAAACAAGATTCCGTCGAGCAAAGAAACTTACCGGAAATTCTGTAATATGGCGCATGTTGGCCGTTGGATCGACCGGATCTGTCAAGCATGCCCCGAATAGAAGGAACCCGAGTTTGGGAAAGGATTCTGACCCAAACCCGACCGACAAGATCATGCACCTGGAAAGGACAAGGTCCCAGCTCACAAGACGCGTTATCCTCGGGGACCACGCAAACCAAGTTTTTAAAAGATTCCCCGACAAACATCACATGGGCTGAGTCACACGGAAGAAAAAGAAAAATAGCTGGTGAGGCAATAATATGGGATATGACGTAAGCAGTGACGTCATAGATATCAGCAAGATTTGAAGTCCGCCTTTGAAGTCCGGACTTACCCCTATAAATTGCAGGATTTGAAGGAAGCTGAGGACATCGAACATTTTCCTTAGTTTTTTTATAATAAAGTCTGAGAGAAAAATTTGTAATATTTTGAGTGTTTTAGTTTTCAAGTTTTTATGTGTTTGCGAGTACAAGCCTCCTCTATGAGAGGCTAAACTGGTATTCTCCTCCCAAAAGGAGATTACTAATTTAATAAATATTTCTATAAGTTCTTAATAAAAATAGGCTTTCTGCTTCAACATGTGTTCATAATGTTCTATTAATTCATCCCATTTAAGAATTACTTATACGCCTGGAGTAGGAAATGAACCAAGGTTGTGCTGAGCAGTTGCTGAAGGAGTCGGATAACTTGCAGATCATCTTCCCTGATGGTGAGGTTGAACAGTGAGGAACTGTTTGTCAAACGATCTGGGGGCAATAATTTTCCGACTGGTGGTGTTGCGAACCATTTAACCCGGTGCTGTTTCGGTCAAAGAAGGTATGAATTTTAAGGGATTTATTAATTTTACGGAAGCATGTTGGGCTTGATATGGTCGTAATGGACTATGTTCATTTTCAGTGTATAGACCTAATTTGTATACGGATTTATACTTGAAATGAGAATTTTGATTGAAGTATGTCCTGTTGAGTTTATAGGCTTGAAACCTGACATAATCCATTTAAAACCTCTGAATAGAGACTGGATCTAAGTAGGTGTAACAATGCCACGAACAAAACAAGTGACAGAAAAAAAAGAATTCTCGTTTCTCGAAAAATCCAAAAAACAAATTGATTATGGAGTAAAATTTTCATGTTTAATGATTAATTCAATAAATTTATTATTATGTAGTAGATTGCCACGAAATCCCTCTTAAAGGGATAACTTGAACTATTGTTTTAAAAGGATAAAACCTAGGGGCAAAATTGTCCATATAGGGTAAAGTGTAACGATTTTCATAGTTCAGGGGGCAAAGTGTCACGAATTAAAGTTTGGAGAGTAAAGTGTAAAAATCAGTATAGTTCGGAGGGGTAAGTGTATTTATCTCTTATTAATATTAAGTATAAAACTTTATTGAATATTAAGTCCAAGTATTTTTCTTTATTTTCCTCCTTATTTTAACCAGAACCGGAACCATGGAGAAATCGGGTTTCGAACCGGACCAGAACCATCGGTTCCAGTTTTGGAACCGGAACTATGAGGCAACGGTTTTGATTCCGGTTCCTCCTTTTGGAGGAACTGGAACCGGCGGTTCCAGAACCGTGGCCACCCCTAGGTAGTAGTGTATCATTCAACTCTCAAAGTGTATGGAAAGTGTTTACGCTCAAATTCAATTCAGTGAATGTAGAACTACCATAGGCTTGCAATTGTTTAACATCTCGACCACTTTTGTGTGCACAATCTAAGAATTAAAAAGGACTTTCATTTGGATGTAGTGTAAGCTCTTTGGTAAGGTAGGGAAAATTTGGATTAAGTGACTTGACTTGAGCAAATAGAATTTAAGCGCACAGACTTGCAATTCACCAACCCAATTTTATCATAAGTTTCATTCTTTCAAAATATTTTATTTTTCAACTCAACACCACCCTTATTTCTCATTTTTCATTCTTAGGCCTTTTTGCCTTATTTTCTTTTTCTTTAGCCTCAAGCTCCTAATTGTTTTTTTTTTTCACAAAATTTTTAGAACTTTCTTTTGCTTGATTTTCTCGATTTTTCAGAGATTTTCTTTCTTTTTCGAGCTTCGTTCTTCCTTCATTCACACAGATACTGTTCATCCCTCTTTCTTTTGCCAACTTCATCTATTTTTTCATAAATTTTCGCCACACCTTCCCCAAACCTATTCATTTTCTATTAGCTCAAGATATTTCAAGGACAAAATCATGTTAAAGATTAATGTGGCTAACAATAAAAAATTTTGGCTCAAAATTGGCTCACTAGGGAATTATGAGTCCATAGGTAGGCTTTTTAGGCTAAGTAAGCTAAACAAATATCGCCTTAGATCATTTTCAAAAATTGCACACACACATGGCTTCAATGAAGATACCAGAGCAAGTTCTAGAGTTCTATCAATCATGAATTATACACTCAAGAAAAAAATAATCTACATAATATAAAAGCAGTTTAAGGCACAAAAGCTCATAGGCTTATTTTTCGCAACATGCTCAAATACCCAATTTTCTCAACTAATGCTAAGCAAATAAATGACATCTTCTCAATAGTTCATCACATAATTCCCAGAAGTATGTTATCTCATTCCATAAAATTCTCATAGTAAAATCATATGGAAGCTGGGCATTTTCAAAAATCTTGATTAAAAATCACACACAAAAGCAATTAAACGTGTTAAATAAAATATGTTTTACATGCAATCCTAAATGCAAGAAAGTACTAAATCATGCCTTATTGACACCCCCCTCAAACTTAAAATATGCTTCGTCCCGAACATATGAGAAAATTATCAAAAGAAAGAGGAATACGTAAAGAGTACTTAACTGGATAGTTCCGGTGAAGCCGGGAGCTCGTCCGCCGAATTAGAAATTGGAGGAACAGATCGCACAGTCAGGTCGTGTGCGTCCACACGCCGGTGTGCGTTTGTCATGTTTTTTTAATCCCTGGGGTTTGTCGGGACGCCTCTTGGGTTGCCTCCCACAATGCTCTAAGTTTTACGTCTTCTGCCAGACTTCAAAATTTATAGCATCATTGTCGTTGAACCGTGTCGGTTGAAATCCTTGAGCCCTTATATTCTGTACCATCCATTAGATGAATGGTGTTGCACTATTTTCTCATATTAAGTTCAGTATCGCTTGGAAACTTGGCTTTTTGATGTTGGCCTCCCACTGCAGTTGCAATTTGCGGTACTTGTATCTCCAAAGATTCCAGTCTCGCATTCAACAAAAACGATGTTAGAAACGAAAAGGAGAAAAAAAGAAAAAAATATTTACAAAAAAAAAATATGTTTCAATTAAGATTGAACTACTTATTACTATATCTAAGTAGAATTCATAAATCCCCGGCAACGCTACCAAAAATATTTTCGATCATACAACTGCAAGTGTACAATGTAGTTTATAGATTAATGGCAAGTATGGTCGTAAGTATGGTCGTATTCCTCAGGGATTGATATGTGAAACACTTATGCTATAATAACATCGTATTCAAATTTTATTGAAGCAACCGAATATCAACAGTTTAAGTAAAAATCGAAAATAAAAAAAATAAATAAATTTGCGAACCTCACAAGTATTTTCAACAACTACAGGAGCAACCTTAGGCACATAATCTCAACATGTGTCTTCAATATTTCAATTAAAGTATCAAAACCAATCCATGCAATTATATGGGTTCAATTCCTATGATAGTTTATTCCCGCTCTCGGGCGACGTATAAACAGTAGACTAAAAATAATTGTAGGTCTCCCGACTCGATACAACTATTATTAACTCCCAAAAGATCTATGAATTGAATGACTCCCCACAAATAGTTATAGATCTCCCGACTCGATACACCCGTTTATGTTAGAATTCGATTTCCGTCTTTGTTAGAACCCCTCTTCCGAATTTCACACTAACAAATATGACATGCTAATTATTGATCAAATAAAAAGCAATTAAGAATAAACATTTGAATTCATAAAATAGAAAGCATGAATCAATTAAAAAAATAATTAATCAAGATTTAACACGAATTCACAGTTTCGATTATGCCTCTAAGATCCAAAAATTAGCCAAACATTGATAACAAATTCATAGACAAATTCGAAATCAACATTATGACATCATTTAAGCACATGCAATAGATCTAAACAAAGAAAGAAAACTTATTCTTATCAGGATGGATTCCCCTCCTCAGCCTTTGAAGCTCTTGTGCTCCCGTAGATCCGAAAGGCCTTGTGGTGTTCTTCGTGACCTAGCATCATCTCTCATAAGACTTCAAATCTTGTTTTCCTGCGTAATATGATATGTTGTGTTGTGTATGAACTGATATTGGATGATGTAATTTCATGCAAGCCTTGGGTCCCTTTTATAGATGCTTGGAGAGATCACTTGTAGAGTTGGAACGAGAAATGGACTCCAAAAAACCGCTTGGCAGTATCCTCACACGTCCGTGTGGCCTCACACCGATGGACCGTGCAATTGGTTTTTTTTTCACTCTGAAACCGCTGAAGGACCTCACACGGCCGTGTGGCTGTTCACATGGTTGTGTGACTTGTAAAACATCTGAATTTTCTCTTGGGGTCTTCATAAAAGTTGTAACCCTTTCTCTTAACTTTCCATATCCACTTGAATCACCTCAATAGAAATTTTGTAGAGAAAGTTATGGCCAAAATACTAAACTTTGCCAATGCTGGAAACTGTTAGCGCATTTGGACGTTTTTGAAGGAAATTCCCTTTTGTTCGATTGTGCATGCGTCTTTTCTTCACATAGTTGCTCGTACCTTAGCTCTTGACCTATACTTTGGAACGTGATATTATTTTTTTTATCCAATTTAGCTCCGTTTCATGTAAGAAGCTACAAGAATACGCAGTATCATGCCCAACAAAGGAAACCAACAAAAACACTATGAATATACGTGCAAATGTATCAAATATATATCAAAATAAGCCTCTAAATGCGCGTATATTTTACACGTATCGTATCCCAAGCAGCAGACGATGGGACCAGAGACCAGCAATAAGAACGACCACCTAGAAGGTGAGGGCCATCCCTCCTCTTCCTAGAGGAGTGTCGCCCTCTCTTCCGTTTGCAAGAGGAGCACCACCCCTCCTCTTAGAGGTGCTCTGCCCACTAGAGAAACTCGCCTAGCTCAAGAAACCTTACAGGATTTGTTGGAAGAGATTACCCAGAGAACAGCTCAACACAATGTAAGGGAACAAATAGCCGCAACAGATGTTGCAGGAAGACCATCGTCGGCTCCGCCCACCGCTGAAGACCCTGACTGAGACGAGCGGGGTGAGAGATAGGAAGGCGGGATGAGAATAAAAATCGTGAAGAGCCACCATCGGTTGAAGAATCTCAAGCAGTGCAACCTAACCAAGCCAACTTGCGAGCCATTATATTGATGAAGAGGAGCCCGTTGGCCCCTATGATTTTATTTGAACCATTGCTATCAGGAATCAAGACCTCCAACCTCCCGGAGTATGATGAGACTGGAGACCCACATGAACACTTGGACAAGTTCTACGCCAAGGCGGATCTCTATGGCTTGATGGATGTCTCCTATTGCAATGTGTTCCCCACTACTCTTACCAAGTAGACGCTGATGTGGTTCAATCAGCTCTCGGTGGGATCAATCTCCGGGATGGATAAGCTCACCGAAGCCTTTATGCAGCAGTTCTCCATCAACATAAAATGTCCCAAGATTATCACTCACCTCTTTTAGGTGAAGTAGAATGAAGGAGAAACACTGCGGAAGTTCACAAAATAGTTCGTGGAAGTCATCAACGAAGTTACCAATGTCCAACATGAGACCTTGGTTGGATATTATAGCAGAATCTACGCCAAAAGCATCTGAAGGAGTCTCTGGCTAGGAATCCTCCATCAAATATAGAGGAGCTATTGAGCCATGCAGAGAAGCATATTCGTGTGAAGGAGTCCACCAAGCCTGACCCCGGAATCAAGCGCAAGTCCTGGGAAGAAGAAGAAAAAAAAACCAAACTCCAAGAGGAACAATAAGAAGGACCCAAGCAGAAGGGAAGTCAAAAGCAAACACACCCCATTGAATGCACCCCTGGACTAAGGGATGAGAGACAGGGTCCTCGCTCAGATATATGGCCAGATGTACCCACAGTTTCCATTTCGACCACCACCGCCTCCGGGACCAGTCGCTTTCTTTCCACCACATGACTCTGATGAGGAGCCTTAGCTCCTCGGCTACTAGGAAAGTCCTTTTCTTACCTCTCCATTGGGGACAGTGTCATTATCAGTTTGGTGGAGGGGGGTGTAGTCTGTTTTTGTTTATTGAGTTGAGTCTTGAGTAAAAAAACGAAAAAAATAGTCCAGAGTCGAGTCGAGTCGAGTCATTTGTGTAACTATAAAACTGCTTGTATATTATATAATATCCCTATTATCCCCCTTTGAGCCTTGTAAACCCATTTCTTTGGCAGTCAATCTAATATCCAGAGCTTACATGTGAAAATCCCAATTACCCCTCACTCATACACACAAGTTATAGAAAGATGTTGAAGGTTGAGTAGGTTATGATGAACATGGTATATATTTAACTGCATGAAGTTGCCTGAGAAGTGAAAATATTAAACCCCATGTATAGAGTATGCAGAAGATTAAGTTTGGGGGGTTTTGAAAAAGAAAGAAAAGAAAAGAAAATAATCAGTGACTGAAGGTTCATGAAGTGAGAACAAGGGAAATGTCGGAAAGTAGAGGTTGGATATTAACTGATGAATTGAAAGAGTTGATAATTGTGTGTTTGGGTGATTTGAGCCACATAATCCTATATTTTTCTTCTTTTCCCTAAGCCCACATTACAAGTTTTGAATGCTCTATTGATCCTTGTGTTATATTAGCTTACATTAGTGGAGATTAGTGTGAAAGACAAGCCTATGGAGTCCGATAAGTATTTCACATTTATATTCAGAAAGTGGATCATCTTGAAAATACTTGATTGCGTGAATTTATCCGGATAAGGAAAATGGAGTTGGCATGAATATTCTACACTCATGATCACATTGTTAAAACGTGTGCTTGATTGATAGTAAAACAAATTTTAAGATGAATGAGCTTGGTTGTGAAGTTTTGCAGTTAGTATGTTCGCGTCAGTTGTCGATACTTCTGTTTCCTTCGTGTTATTTATTTTTCAAGAGTCTGTAAATGCTTGAGGACAAGCAAACGTCTAAGTTTGGGGGTATTTGTTAAGTTGGTTTTATACCAATGTATTTAGTAGGGCTGTGCACGGGACTTGGAGATTACTGGAACCGAACCGATACCCGAACCGAAAAATATCCGAACCGAAAATCTTTGTTGACTTTTTGACTTTCTCCGAATCGAACCGTCCCGAAAAATTTTCTGGTACGGTTCTGGAGATTTTTAAAATATCCGTACCGAGAACCGTATCGAACCGAAGATCCGAAGATAGAACCGATTTTTAAGAATTTTTTAATACATACATATATATTATTTTTATCTTATTTATATTTTGATATTGTGGTACCCCATATTTAATTAACCTAGAAAATTATCAGATATGATTAATTAATTATTATATTAAGTTTCTAAGAATTTATATCATTAAACTAGTCTTTTGCCCGTGCAATGCAGAGACGTGTTCCATCAAGGCATGTAAATTGCATGCATATAAGAGTTACAATATTAATGAATACAAAAAAGTAAAATACAACTCCTAACAAATCAAGTTAACTACATTCAAAATTATAAATTTTGGAATACTTTTTTATACACAACATTATTCGTCTGTTTGATTTTATTTTACCGTCTTCACAAACTAATATTTTTCAAACTCTTACGATACATGACTCGTGAAACAACAATATATAATTGGCCATGACTGAAAATTGAGTTCTTTATAGGAGAATTAATGAAAATAATTAAGGAGATTAATTATTCTCATTATTTGCTACGTTTTAATAAAACATAACATTAACATGTATATTAAATTTCGTTATTGTCAATACTTACATGTTATACTTTTAAAAGTTTTGTACATCCGAAATACAATAATTACACATCAATGATCCATAGTAAATTAAAAAACCATCAGCTTTAG
Organism: Rehmannia glutinosa; assembly: GCA_016081115.2. NCBI lineage: Eukaryota > Viridiplantae > Streptophyta > Magnoliopsida > Lamiales > Orobanchaceae > Rehmannia > Rehmannia glutinosa. The sequence continues at coordinate 737,811 of JABTTQ020003253.1, forward strand.
ATTTACAAAATTTTCGACATAAATTATTCAATGGTTAATTTTATTTTGGTATTGGCAGAATTGAATTGCAATCAATCAAATAATTAATGGTTAATGAATGATGGATTGATGATGTTTCACTGATGGAGGTGATGTTTCAGGGATGGAGTTATGTAAAAGTATATGTGTTATTAGAACACATATTTTTTATATAATTCTAGTCGGGATTGTATTATTTATTATGAATTTATAATTTGAGATTGTGTTGCCATTTATGATTGTAGTATTAACCTTGAGATTGCAGTAAAAAAGGAATGAACTACAATTATTTGATGATTTTTACATTCATTGTTATATTTTTTCTTATTTTGTGTTTTTACTTTTGATTAATCTCCGTTTCACCGTTCCATCCCGTCACCGTCCCCGAACCGTCCCGTTAGAACCGAATCCCGACGAACCGCACCGAATTTTCGATGCGGTTGACGGAGATTTTTCTCTATGGTTCGGTTCTGGAGATTGATTTTTAAAATCTCCGAACTTCGGGACGGTTCTGGAGATTTATGAATCTCCGAACCGTCCCGGACCGTGCACACCCCTAGTATTTAGTATTCTAGACTATGATTTTGCTTTGTTTTTGGGTGTTTTAGTGTCGTTTGAGTCTATATTATTTCATTAGTTGTTATTAGGGAATCGATACAGATTATGGTAGCCGAAGGATGTTGAAAATAATGAAAATGTGTTTGGAGGGAGGAAATCACACTTAAGGAACACAAAAGCGGAAAAATATTACATTTAGCAGTAGTGCCGCAACGTTACCACCCTCGCGCAGTGGTCCAAATTGGTACAAGCTCGAGGACATGGCAGCGCCACATCGTTCATCTTGGGCGCCGCAGCGCATGACTGGGGCATGGGCAACCATTGCAGCGCTACGGGCAGAAACAGGTTTATATTCTATTTGTTTGGGCTTTTGATGGATTTTGGGCCTATAAATATAACCAGTGATGCACGAAACAAGGGTTGGACATTTTCTAGAGCATACGGGATGACTTGGAGCAAGGAGAAAGAGTTTGGGACAAGTTCGAAGGCATCTATCTTCTGGAAACAGAGAGGATTTTTTCTTTGATTATTCTGAATCATTTTTCCATTATCTTTATTGAACCCTTGAGATGTATAATTACTTTTTCGTGAGTTCTTGTACATCTAATTTGAGTTAAACCTATTTTTCTAGAAGATTGATGTAACTTACATTTGAACCTATGTTTTGATTTCCAGTTTATGAGATTCGCATGCTATATAATCTAATATTGGGTTTATAGATTATTAACGTGTGATTAATACACTGGATTGAGAACATAGGGGATAAATAGGTGAATCAATCCTCTAGAATTCATGTCTTAAGTATTTGATAATTTGTCTGAACTAACTTGTTAGTTTAATTTTAATTTTATTTTTAGTTTAATTAAAACCCATCTCTTGGTGATTTCTAGATAGAATTGAGTTATTATAATTACAGTACTTAGTATAAAATTCGATACCAATCCCTATAGAGACGATAATTCCACTTTTAAAACTATACTAAAACTTGACACCGTACGCTTGCGGTAAGAATTTCTCGATCAATCCCTGAAGCTAAGTAGCACATATTCAAGTCAGAACGACTCCAGGGGATAGTGAGGTAGCTTCGCGCTATCCAGGGTTCCCGGGGAATATCCATAGTGAGGTAGCTTCATGCTATCCATGGTTCCCAGAGGTCACCCATAGTGTTGTAGCTTCGCACTATCCAGGGCCCTCGTTAATGCCCTTAGTGAGGTAGCATTACACTATCTAGGGCTATAGGGATACCTATAGTGACGTAGTTTCACGCTATCTAGGGTTCCCGGAGGTCCCCCATACTGAGGTAGCTTCATGATGTCTAGGGCCCATCATTAATGTCCCTAGCGAGGTAGCATTAGGCTATCCGGGGCACCCCAACATATTACCTCCTCCGGCTAAGACCCCAGAGGGTTTCTTTTGTCTGGCCATAAACGAGGTAACTGATTGGCCACTTCTTCAGCTTCTTTCCGGTCTTTGATTCTCTTCTGCAACTACATATTTTTCCTTAGGTAACTCCCTCGGGGACGAGGACGAGATCACAAGGACTTTGCCTTTTTTTCTCTCTTTCATCCAACATCCCTTCTAACATTTTTTTCAAAGTCATTGGTTCGCATGTTTTGATCGTTGGGTCTTTGGCTTCCATTCGATGTTGCTCTTAGATTTGCAATGGTGGGGATCTTCCATGACGTAGGGTTTCGTTTGTCTTCTTTGGTGTCTCCTCCATGTTCGGTTTGACCTATTTTTCACAGACGACGCTAATTAATTTAGGTGAATAAATCATTAATTATACTATTTTTAGCTTGTGTCCTCGAATTTTTGGCCATTTGTCCAAGTTAAAATATTTTTTACATGTTTTTTAAAAATATTTTTTAGTTTTTTTAGTTTAAATGTCCATTTTGCTTCTCTTTTTTTTCTATTTTTGGACCGAGAAATGTACTATATTGATTTTTTGAAAAATTGTCGAGTACCTCACCAATGAATATAATATTAGTATAACAATCCAGTTTTTAGTAAAAAATGACTAAAAAAACATGTTGTTTTTTTTTAAAAAATATGACTATTTCTCACTTTCAAAAGACGTAAATCGCGAATTTAACCTATTATCACTATTATATCATAACTATTGTGTAAATTGTGGGTGTTTCAAAAGAATGGGGAACTTTTGTTCTTATCCAATAAAACCAAGTCTTCCACTTATCTGATATCTAAAGAAAACTATTTTCCTAATATTTGGGTTAGTGCCAACGTGTTCCCCTTTTTAGGTTGAGAGGTTGGTTTTATCTCTATAAAACAAAGCCCTGTTATTTTGAAGAAACTAATAACAGACGACTTCTCATTCTTTTCTCTTTTATACTGTTGGGTTACTTTTATATTCTTTGTCGTTCTTTTCTTGTTGAATCCTGGGGGATTATTAAAATAAATCCTTAAGGACAGTGCTAACTTCGCATGCCTCAGGAATTAATCCTTTTATTTTCTTTTAACTTTTCGAACTTCACCAAATATTGTAACAATCTTAAGGATTTAACCTGGAGTTCGACAAAACTGTTAATGCTTCCGCTATCATCGATTAGTTTTCTTTCTCTCACTTACACCGTACAAATCAAGAGAGTAAATAAACAGAGTATATGTTAAGCATGTTGAGTGTATTCAACAAGGAAACACTTCTGTCTGGGCATTTTCTTGAATGGCATTAAGCTACTATTGTTGTTTTTCTTAGAAATCAACACTCTACACAATTCTGCACCCTGTGGCCAAAAACTAATCTTCACAATAGAAGAAAAAGGACATTAGTTCCAGACTTAGCTTCAAAGGCCTTCTTTGGCATGGAGGGTCTGTGGAATTTTATTCAAGGAATCCGCTTTCTACGTATATCTCGAAGAGTAGAATTGTCGTAAGAGTCTGTTCATTTAAATTTGAAGCAGCAGAGCCTACTTCAGTCAGGTATTTCTTAATGTTGTTTCTTTTTTTTTTTTTGGATATGTGTGCAGCACATATCTTAGGGAGGTTATTTAATGTGAACAGTTTTTATGAAAATGAAAATTTTGACTGTTCCAAAATAATTATCCGAAAATGCTCCATTTTATCTTATCAAAATTTGGAGATGATTTCTTCCTAATTTTTTCAACAAAGCCAGACTAAGTCATTACCTTTTTTCTCAACTATCTATATTGGTCCCATATTTTCTAGCCAAATGAAAATATGCTGGATTTTGAAATGTGGTTGTTCCTATTGTTTGGGCTAAAGAAACGTGTTGTACTTTTAAGGATAAAGCTCCGTAATTTTCAGCACAAAAACGTTAAATTCTTCTAACCAGGTAATAAGAGGTCAATTATTATTGGTGATGATTATTTGATACTTCTTATGATTGTGCTACTTGACATGCATAATGTGTAAGTATACATTCTGTTTAATTAGAATATACTGGTTGAGAAATATAGATGTTATATAATAATTTGTGAATTGTGATATATGGTGCTTTACAAATATTTATATTTTATTTAATAATAGCATGAGATATAATGAGCATGATATGAGATACATAATGCATGTTTTTATTGTATAGTTAAAATATGATATTTTTTTCGGAAATAATTTAATTCGAGGATGATATGGGGCTCGATGATTCTTGTGGGTTGTGGTTGAGACTGTCTAAGTCTCTTAATTGTAAATCCAAGCGGCTACGATAATCTAGAGGGGGGTGAATAGATTATCTCCATCTTTTCGATTATGCCCTCTTTTTCGAAACAAATAAGCCAAGACAATAATAAAAGTGTGGGAAGTAAACAACACGCGTCGATTTATAGAGGTTCAACCCACCTAGGGCCTAATCCTCTACCACCCCAGTATATCCGGGATGGATTTCAAAAAGAAAAAAAGATTTTATTAATTACCAAAATTAATACAACACCTTACAACATCACCTTGAAGAGCACCACACTCTTCTTCAACACCAACTTTGAGATTACCACAATCTCTCTTGAAGATTACCACAATCTCCAACGGCACCTTGTGAAAATTACCACAATCTTCAACCTTGAAGAATACCAAATTCTTCAACACCTCGACAAGAAGATTACCACAATCTTCTTACACGTATCACCTAGATCACCCAAGTGTGTTCTTACCACAAGAACACTCACAAGGATATCTTTTTTATCAAAACTATGGACATTAACAATATCAGTCATTTTATCGGTACTCAAGTTGGATTTTGATAAATCCTTTTTCATGTAATTAATGTCCTCAACAAGAGTACTATTTTCTTTTTCAATGTTTCTAACCTTATCAAGTGTGGTGGTGTGAGCACATGAAAGTGATTCATAGGAAGTAAATAAATTATCCTTATCATTTTTTAAAACATTGAATTCCTTTTTCAATTTTTTGTATTTAACAAGTAAGCTTTGGAATTCATTTTGAAGCTCATCATAATCATTTTGCAAATCACCATACTCATTTTGTAATTCATTATCATAGGAAGTAGAAGGTGTCGAACTTACCTCATTTTCTTCGAAGCCCATAAGACAATGTTCGTTTTCATCGTCGTCGGAAGTTGTAGGAAGCTCATCCCATGTTGTTGGTTTTGAACTTGTACCCATTTGAGAAGCAGATGCTTTTGTGTGACTCCTTTCATTTACATATACTTCTTCTAATTTTCTCCATACTCCATGTGCCGATTTAATTCCTACAATATAATCAAACTCCAAAGAGGTAAGTGAACAATACAAAATATTAAGAGCTTTACCATTTAAGGAGATGATTTTCTTCTCTTCATCATTGAGCTCCTTGAGAACTTTGGAGTTGTGAGGTGTGTCTTTCATCGGAATAGATTCTCCATTGATGACCGTGTTCCAAATATCGAACCCGCAACTTTGTAGATAGCATTCCATTCTTTCTTACCAAAATGTATAATATTTGGAATCAAATAGTGGTGGTTTGGTGGTGGAGGCGCCGGTAAGGTGGACTTCATTCGTAGACGGTGATCGTTCCTCTTTACTCGTGATGTAGAATGAGCTTGCCAAAGAGTTTGGCTCTGATACCACTTGTAAGTCCAAGCGGCTACGATAATCTAGAGGGGGGTGAATAGATTATCTCCATCTTTTCGATTATGCCCTGTTTTCGAAACAAATAAGCCAAGGCAATAATAAAGGTGCGGGAAGTAAACAACACGCATCGATTTATAGAGATTCAACCCACCTAGGGCCTAATCCTCTACCACCCCAGTATATCCGGGATGGATTTCAAAAAGAAAAATAGATTTTATTAATTACCAAAATTAATACAACACCTTACAACAACACCTTGAAGAGCACCACACTCTTCTTCAACACCAACTTTGAGATTACTACAATCTCTCTTGAAGATTACCACAATCTCCAACGGCACCTTGTGAAGATTACCACAATCTTCAACCTTGAAGAACACCAAATTCTTCAACACCTCAAGAGCACCACACTTTTGAAACACCTATCACTTAGATCACCCAAGTGTATTCTTTCCACAAGAATACTCACAAGGATATCTTGCGTTGAATGATAACCCAAAAATTCAAGATTACAACTCGATAATGAATGATACAAATTTGGTGCAAGTGTAATCAAGAAATAAGCCTAGACCTCAAGATGTGAAAGTGAAAGTACTTAGGCTAATACAACAAGATATGAAAGTGTTTGCTTGTATGCTTTTTTCTTGTATGTTGTGTTATATCTTGTTGCTTGAATGAAGCCTCTATTTATAGGAGAGGTCTTGGCTTAATTTTCAGACATAGGCTCCTCCTTGGGGAGTGATTTTCTGCTAAAGAAATCATTTAAAATCAAGATTATAGCTGTTAGAAATCAATCCCACAAATTAGGGAAAAACTGTCTGAAAATGCAACGGATAGTTTGCTGATACACAGGGGGTGCGACCGGTCGCGCAGAGATAAGTTTGAAATGAGTTCTCTGTGAATTTTACAAAGGGGGACTGGTCGACGGGGGGTCCGACCGGTCGACCCCGATGCTGAACGGTCGGGGGTGTTGGAAAATCGAAACAGAGAGTTCTGTAATTGAACCACACGTTCAGGCACCGGTCGCCCATAGGGTCGACCAGTCGCCCTCCTTGTTTTCCTTTCCGTCCCGTTTTTTATTTCAAAACTCAACTCAGGTACAGATTGCCCTATAGGGCGACTGGTCGAGCTTGAAATATAAGTGTTGTCCAATTTTTTGTCGAAAATAAACTTCAAGAAATACTCCGAAAAATAGTAAAAATATTTTAAATCGATCGGAAGTATTTGGACAACATTCAGGGACATTTTTTTGGTATAAAAACTCATTTAAACAAAATCATCAAAATCATGATAGAAACATTTATCTAACAAACTCCCCCTTTTTGATGATTACAAACCAAAATAATTTTCAAGAGGACGATTGTGAAAACAAAATAATTTTCTGGTCTATGAGTAAACTATACGTTAAAAAAAAATTTACAAAAGCTCCCCCTACCAACAAGCACATCAATAAGAAATATTGCATAAGCTAGAAGCACAAGCTTTTACAAATAAAACAACAACATAATGAGCTAAGAAGCTCCCCCTGTCACAAATACTCATTATCCATGTAAACAAGTCCATAATACAACCATTGGACTAAGTATTCTTTACAACTTATGGCATTAGAAAGCCATAGCTTATAGCTTTTATTGCGAGCTTTTATTAGCTTCTTTGAGCTAATAAGCTTATAACTTGTTTCTCCCCCTTTGGAATCATCAAAAAGAATGTTAGCACGATAAAAATATCATAATATCATATCAAAGTACGCAACTTATCCGATGTATCGAGCTATTTGAGCATAGAAGCTTATAAACCAAATAAGAAGGGAAAAGTCGATCATATGACTTGTAGAAGGTTATGAAAACTCATTTGATTTGCAAAACATGATCTCTATAAATATATAAGACTTTTGAAATCGAGAAAATCATGTAGGTGATAAATGTTTCATTGAAACGTTTTATCGAACACTTGGCGGGCGTCAAAAATTGAAGAAGATATATATAGCCCTTGTAAATATAATCAAGCCAAGTTTTTCATCACCAAAATCAATTTTACAACTATAATCCAACAACAATCATCATTCACAACACAATTATACAAGAGTTCTAACAACAATCAATACATAGGCATTTTCTCAAGGGTTCCACCCAATTGAGATAAGAGAGTAGAATTCTTACCATTTAATCGGTGAGGATGAGTAATAATGATGATAAATGTGCAATATAATCCCCAAAATATGTAATTTATGCAACAAAACTGATTTGAACTGAATTGTGTGTGAAATTTGCAAAGGGGGCGAAAGTTGTGAGAAATAAGCCAAAATGGCATAATGAAAGAACAGAGACGATTTTAACCATAAAAACACAGTGGGCGACCGGTCAGGGGCATGGGCGACCGGTTGGCCTCTCTCCTGGCAGCCCACTGGTTCAGTCTGTTTTGCAAAACTCTGAAATTTGATCCAAAAATCCGATTTTTCGCCCCTAAGTTTTAAAAACGTGCAAAATGCAAACGTAAACCTCATTCAATATACATTATGTCATAATCAAGCTCGAAATGAGGTAAAATACTCGTCGGTAAATGGTTGAAAACAAATGTCCACGAGTTATCCTTGAGACCAAATTAAACACATCTCAAATTTACGTTTAAGAAACACAATCCCTTAAAAAAATATCAAATCTCAATATGTTTAGTTCGATTATGACGAACCATATTTTGAGAAATTTTAATCACCGGACTTGTTATCCCGAAAAATATGAACGTTTAAAAATTTTGGATATACAAGCCATAAGAAGAAGTACCTTTCAAATATTTGAAAATTTTAACGGCATTTTTATGAGATTCGTTGGGATAATTTTGAAGTCGAGCATATAGACATAAGGCATAGAAAATGTCGAGTCTAAAATAGTAATAAATGAAGATAAACATACCTCGAATTTGTTTGTCAATCAATATGCCTTCCTCAACCTTTGTCAATTTTTACATTGGTAGCCATAGAGGTTGCGATGATTCTTCCTTCTTCAATGCCTAACTTCTTCAAAGGTTCTATTGTATACTTTGATTGTGAAATATAATCACCTTCTTGGCATTATTTAACTAGAAGTCCAAAGAAGAAATTGAGCTCCCCCATCATGATCATCTTAAGTTCACCTAGCAACAACTTAGAACAATATCTTGCACAAAAATTCATTAGTGGCACCAAATCAACTCAAATATGTACTAATAATCAATCTTGCCCTTTTTCAAAAACAAAGAGAGTAGTATCAACTTTACCTTTTATAAAATCATTTTGCATAGAAATATCTAAGTTTATCAAACAAAACACAGGATGCTTATATCAACTGTACAAGGCCTTTTATAAAAAGAATTTGGCCTAGATAAATTTTCAAACCCCGGTTGTTTTACATAGACTACTCCTTAAATAAAACCATTTAGAAAATTGGATTTAACATCAATTTGGTAAAGCTTGAAATTTTCTTGAAATAAGAATGGGCAAGTAAAATGCGAATAGCTACAAAAACATGCTACGGGTGCAAATGTATCATCAAAATCAATACCTTCTTCTTGGCATTACCTATGAGCTACTAACCTTCCCTTGGTCATCAAGCTTGTTCAAAATACCAAAACTTTCTGCAAAATCTTAGCAAGATATCTTTGCACAAGAGCATAGTAATATCAAACAATAGAGACACAATGACAAGTAACACATACCATGCTATCAAACGAATCATCAAGAGTTCAATAAGACATGTAAGTACAAATAGGCTTATAGAAACCTATATAAGGTCTTTTTCGAAATTTGAAAATCCGAGAGTATATAGTTGAGACCTCATTTAAAAGATGCATTTGAACAAGAGTTTTGACAATAATGAATATGTGCAATCAAATGCATAATTTTGAGAAAAAGAATGAAAATCAAATGTTTTATCAAAACAAAAATATACTACTTGGCAAGACTTGATAGAAACAAGCTTCATAGAATAGTGCCTTTCAAAAAAAATCGAAAAATCCTCTTAATGGCACTTGTGTGAAATACTTTGAAATAACTTGAAAAACAAGCACATAGGCATATGACAAAAATATATCGAGTCTATAAGATGAATACCAATGATGAGCGTACCTCGATAGTTTATGGTCCTCTCTTGAGAAAATAACCATTGTTGAAAATATATATGTCCTACACAATTCCTAACACGTCTTGCACAAACATAATGATACAAGTGTATGCTAAGTAATAAGAGATATCATAAATGTGCTTATGTTATATAAAACCATAAGAGATAATAAAAGCACCTTAGTCTATGTAAATGCATAAGAGTTTTAAAAATAACATGCAATGTCCTCTTTTTTTTAAAAAAAATTTAAGAACACACAAATATATTGAAGACCTTGATTTTAAAAATAAATTTTTGGAAAACTCATTGTGAAAATTTAGGCACAATTAAAAACATGCATAATAACAAAATAAAATGCATATTTAAATGGGGAGATACGGCTTACCAATTACGCCATTTCCATGGGTTGTGCCGTTCCCATTGTTGATGATATCTTCCCCTTCGAAAATCGTCTTGTTGATGATGGCTTCTCCGATTGTTCCATTTCCAAGGATTATGTCTTTCCCATTGTTGATAATGTCTTTCTCTTGGAAATTCATTGTGGTGATGTCTTCTCCTTTGATCAAATGAGACGGTCATTTGATGTCTTTTTGGCGGTATGAATTTTTCCTTGATTCTTATTCCGTCGGGTACCTAATACGACATTGTTTTGTGGTACCCTCAAGTATTTGGGTCCTTTGGGATTACCTTTGAGACTTTTAGGTCTCCAACAATAATTAGAGCTATTTCTAGCCCGACAAATATTTACCGTATGGCCCTTTTTACCACAATAGAAGCAAGTAATAATTTTTGGAGCATAATGACCAACATGCATAGGGACTTGAATTCTTTTCACATAATTAACAACACTAGGCTTATGATCAAGTCCTTGTTTCAATTTATCAGAAACTATGGACATTAACAATATCAGTCATTTTATCGGTACTCAAGTTGGATTTTGATAAATCCGTTTTCATGTAATTAATGTCCTCAACAAGAGTACTATTTTCTTTTTCAATGTTTCTAACCTTATCAAGTGTGGTGGTGTGAGCACATGAAAGTGATTCATAGGAAGTAAATAAATTATCCTTATCATTTTTTAAAACATTGAATTCCTTTTTCAAATTTTTGTATTTAACAAGTAAGCTTTGGAATTCATTTTGAAGCTCATCATAATCATTTTGCAAATCACCATACTCATTTTGTAATTCAGTATCATAGGAAGTAGAAGGTTTAGAACTTACCTCGTTTTCTTCGAAGCCCATAAGACAATGTTCGTTTTCATCGTCGTCGGAAGTTGTAGGAAGCTCATCCCATGTTGTTGGTTTTGAACTTGTACCCATTTGAGAAGTAGATGCTTTTGTGTGACTCTTTTCATTTGCATATACTTCTTCTAATTTTCTCCATACTCCATGTGCCGATTTAATTCCTACAATATAATCAAACTCCAAAGAGGTAAGTGAACAATACAAAATATTAAGAGCTTTACCATTTAAGGAGATGATTTTCTTCTCTTCATCATTGAGCTCCTTAAGAACTTTGGAGGTGTGAGGTGTGTCTTTCATCGGAATAGATTCTTCATTGACGACCGTGTTCCAAATATCAAACCCGCAACTTTGTAGATAGCATTCCATTCTTTCTTTCCAAATTGTATAATTTTTGGAATCAAATAGTGGTGGTTTGGTGGTGGAGGCGCCGGTAAGGTGGACTTCATTCGTAGCTAGTGATCGTTCCTCTTTACTCGCGATGTAGAACGAGCTTTCCAAAGTGTTTGGCTCTGATACCACTTGTAAGTCCAAGCGGCTACGATAATCTAGAGGGGGGGAAGAAATCATTTAAAATCAAGATTATAGCTGTTAGAAATCAATCCCACAAATTAGGGAAAAAATGTCTGAAAATGCAACGGATAGTTTGCTAATACACGAAGTGCGGCCGTTACAGAGATAAGTTTGAAATGAGTTCTCTGTGAATTTTACAAGGGGGATCGGTCGACGGGGTCCCAGTCGACCCTATCCGAACGGGTCGGGGTGTTGGAAAATTGAAACAGAGAATTCTCAGAATTGAACCACACGTTCGTGCACCGACGCCCCAGGTCGACCGGTCACCCTCCTTGTTTTCCTTTCCGTCCGTTTTTGTTTCAAAACTCAACTCGTGCAGAGTTACACTATGGGGCGGCCAGAGTCGAGCTTGAAATATAAGTGTTGTCCAATTTTTGGTCGAAAATAAACTTCAAGAAATACTCCGGAAAATAGTAAAAATATTTTAAATCGATCGGAAGTATTTGGACAACATTTAGGGACATTGTTTTGGTATAAAAACTCATTTGAACAAAATCATGATAAAAATATTTATCTAACATTAATTTGGACATATCATGTATTTTGACAACACACAGTAGTTTTGGCTAAATGTGCCACAAAATTTTACCATAAGCTTTAAGATTTGTCTCTCCTTGTATCACTTGCTTTTGTTTTTGTATGAAAAGAAAAAGGGATTTAAGTGATATATTTCTTGAAAAGATTTATATTAAAACATTAAGAAGAACATGTGTGTATCTACGTGGTTCTCAAATTGCAAGTACTTGATGAAGGCAAAGTTTTTTTAAAAAAAAAAAAAAACTCATGTGGGATAAGACCTTGGGTGTGAATGAAGTGCTTCTTCATGTGGTTGATATTATGACATTTCAGTTTTTGATGTAGCCCTAATATTAAATATTCGAAAGTGTGGGGGTGTATAAAGCTTACTAATATGAGTGTGTAATTATTTTTATATGTGGACTACATGCTCATAATTGATACTAAACTCGATGATAATTAGTATGTAATTATTTGTTATATGTCGATTACATGCTCAAATTTGATACTAAGCTTTATTTAATATATAAAACTAAAGAGCTACTTGCTTCTAAATTTGATGTGAGGGATATGTGGGTGAAGCAAGTGTAATATTGAGTGCTAAAATCATAAGAGAGGATGATATCATAATGTTATCTCAAGAACATTATGTTGAGAAACTTCTTAAGAAGTTTGAACATTTCGATGTTAAAACTGCGATTAAGAAGTTTGGACATTTCAATGTCAAAATTGTGAGTACTCCTTATGATGCTAACAGTTAATTAAATAATTTTTTTAGTGATCTTGTGGCTCAATTTGAGTATGCACAAATTATTGGGAGTCTGTTGCATTTGATGAATTTTTCAAGACTTGACATAGTTTATTTTGTGTGTCGATCATTGGACTGCTTTAGTCAGGCTAATGAAATATTTGAGAGGTACCACAAATTATGGTATTCTTTATTGTGGATTTTCCTCGGTATTAGAGGGATTTCGTGATGCTAAGTGGATTTCTGATTTAGATGAGATAAAATTCACTAGTGTTTATATATTCACCCTTGGTGGGGGTGAAATTACTTGGAAGTCAGCTAAACAAACTATTAAAGTTACTTTCCTATGAAGACCAACTTTGTAGTCTTGGGGTTAGCTGACAATGAGGCTAAGTGGTTGAAATACTTCTTAGCAGATATCCCGTGGTGTTCGAAGCCAACACTTTCAGTGTCTATGCATTGTGATTGCCAAGTAGCAATAGCAATTGCAAAGAATAAAACCTTTAATGGTAAAAACATACATGTTCGTCTAAGACATAATGTGGTTAAACAGCTGTTAAAAGATGGAGTTATATCCTTTTATTATGTGAAGTCAGAAGTGAATTTGGTCGATTCTCTGACTAAACCTTTGGGAAGAAAATTAATTATTGAGACATCGAGGATAATGGGACTTAAGCCAATTGATAAATAAACAGTAACAAAAACCCAACCTTTGTGATTGGAGATACCATGAATGAGGTTCATATGGGTAATAACAAGTCACTTGTTAATTCTGTTGGCACTAAAATTAATTGTCCCTTCATATGGTGTGAAAAGTGCTAAATTGCAATTATATGAGGATGAGTTACTAAAGCTCTTAGTGAATTTCATATCCCTTAAGGGTGGTATATTTACATGCAAAATATACTTGATGAAATTCACATATATGAGTGTGGAGTGGGGTCGCTCCTATGAGATTTTGGTATGTCTCTAGAGCACTCATGAATACCAGGCACGCGCATGGCCTATTAGCTCAAAACCGCATTGAACTACAAAATTTTGAGAGGGTGTAATGTGACTGATAAAATTTTAACTTACAACAAAGAGTTCTTGGTTCATAGAAACTACAAGCTTCACCAAAACTCTGTACTTTAAAACTATCAGTCTAGGGGTTCATAGTCCAAAAGACACCAGATTCGATGCATTCTACACTTATTTAGTAACCCAACAATTCATTCTTTTAAATTTTCTAATTCTTTTGAAACATGTGGGGGATTGTTGTATAAATTGTGGGTGTTTCAAAAGAATGGGGAACTTTTGTTCTTATCCAATAAAACCAAGTCTTCCACTTATCTGATATCTAAAGAAAACAGCTTTCCCTAAACCCTAAACCCTAAAGAAAACAGCTTTCCTAATATTTGGGTTAGTGCCAACGTGTTCCCCTTTTTTAGGTTGAGAGGTTGGTTTATCTCTATAAAACAAAGCCCTGTTATTTTGAAGAAACTAATATCAAACGACTTCTCATTCTTTTCTCTTTTCTACTGCTGGGTTACTTTTATATTCTTTTGTCGTTCTTTTCCTATTGAATCCTGGGGATTATCAAAATAAATCCTTAATGACAGTGCTAACTTCGCACGCCTCAGAAATTAATCCTTTTATTTTCTTTTAATTTTTCAAAATTCACCAAATTTTCCAACAATAACAAGCAAATAACCTGTCTTGAAAATTGCAATTGTCTTTTGCACTCCTAATTATTAACATTTGTACTAATATTAAAGACAAGTATTATTTCAAGACATTCAAATTTTATTGGGGGAGTACATCAAAAGAAAGATCATTCTGGTACACGTTTTACATTCCCCCACTTCGCAACCCCATTTTTCTAAACAAACAAAATAAATCAAATTATCACCCCACAAACCAAAAAAGAAAAAGACAGCTTGAAATTAAAATCCCATAAAACACAATTAATTAACATTTACTTAATTGTTTCATTACTTGGGCGCGAACCTGGACTTGATCTTCTGCACTTCCTTGGTACCAACCTGAAACGCCTTGGTCAAAACATTGTCCGGCACCGGCGGCGCAGCCGCGAACAATGTGGCGGCGATTGACTGAGTCCCCGGAAGCTGGCTATTAAAGGCGGAGATCACGGCGGCGGGGACCTTACCGTTGTTCTTCTGGTAGTGGACGAGGCCTTTGGGGAAGGCGAAGACGTCTCCCTTCTTGATGGATTTGGCGATGAGGACGTTGGCGGTGGTGATGAAACCCACGTCGAGTTCTCCTTCGAGGACGAACACGACCTCGGTGGCGCGTGGGTGCGTGTGGGGCGGGTTGAGGCCGCCGGGGGCGTAGTCGATGCGGGCGAGGGAGACGCCGAGGGTGTTGAGGCCTGGGATTCTCTGGACGTTGGCGCCGGTGACGAGGGACCCGACGGAGTTGTTGGTAGCGCCGGGGTTAGCTATGCCGGAGAAGAAGAAATCATCCGCCGTCACGTTTGACTTGCAAGGGTACCCGTTGACCTTCACGGCTGTTTAAATTTCAAACACAAACACACAAGAGAATTTATGTTTTTTTTTTCTTTTAAAAATTCGGTCACGTCATACCAGAGACTCAAATTCAGGTCTCTTAACTGAGTAATACCCGACAACTAATCTAAAATAATGGTTAAGCAAGAGAATTTATGTTATAGACCAAATAATCAAAGAAAACATTAATGCAAGAAATTCTATTATTTAAGAAAAATAAAGAATTATCAGGAAAAATATATTGTTTTTCATTAAAACTTGGGATAATTACAAAAAAAACCTGAAATTCGGACTAATTACAAAAAGAACCCATAGGTTTTCGAAAATTGCAAAACCACCTTGAGGTTTGATTTCATCTTATATTTTTCCCCTTATAACCAAAAAATATTTTAAATTCCCACCTGACATTTATAAAAACACTGCAGTTACTCCCTTAAATTTAAGAAAAAATCAAATCTGATGAATTTTATTATAATTTTAAAACATATCTGGATTTATTTGTAATTAGCCTAAACTCAAGGGAGTTTTTGTAAGTATCCCTTAACTATTTAAGGTACGCATCATAAATTGAAACAATAATTCCACTATTAGTTTTCATATTGACATAATTTCAAAGTTGTTGAACATGTGGTTATTTTGACATTATTTTAGCAATAAAAAATTCATAATAGTAGTAATAATGAGTGTAAAGAAAATAAGTTTAATGCACGCAGCCCAAAGCAATTGGTTATTTGAATTGAAGTCATGAAGTGGTTAAGACTTATAGGAGGTAGGAAGATTGTGGGGCAACTTGCAGCATTAATGCGAATAAATTTCCTATCCTTATTAAACTACACAATCCAACTTATCCAACTAATTGGTGTTTTTGTTAAAAAAAAAATGATTGGTGTTTTGATCAATTAGACTAGAAAAACAATATATCTTATATATATTAGGCATGGGAGAGAAGTCAACATGATAATAGACCAAGAAAATGAAAAATCAAACTAAATGGGAGCTTACAGGATAAGCCCTTTTAGACGAAAAGGGTTTGCAGAAAAACCACAATTCCTGTCTTTTATAATAATAATAATTGATATTTCATTTTTTTATTTGTACTAATATTACAAATAAATATGTATTAATATATAGATGATATAATTAAAGTAACAAACTAAAAAATCACATAAACACAGGGCTATCTTAATTTATACAGAAAAAAAGCCAAAATAATAGGAAAAAAATACCAGAAGTGAGATCAGCTACACAAATATCTTGAAGCGCGTCTGGATCGGCATAAACTCTGCTGGTTAACATCACCACAGCCATTATTAGTAAAGCTTTAGAAACAGCAGTAACCATGGTTGAAAACTAGTTAGAGAAGTTTCTCTCTAATTTAAATATTTTATAAGTTGAAAAGCGTGTAATAATGAGCAAGACGAAAAAGCACAGAGAACTGGGAGAAAGTTGGGTTGTAATTTGTATGGGACAAAAAGTGGGGTGGATTATTTATAAGGCCAAAAAAGAAGCTTAAGTTCTAATTATTCAAAAACTTTAAAAAAAAATCTTTAGGTGGTGGGGTTGGGTAGGGTGGAGTTGTGTTTGTAAAAGCACGAAACATGCCTTCGTATACCCAAAGGGATGAGGATGGCGTTTTCTCTTTTTTTCTTTTTTTATTGGAAAGTATATTATGATCTGGCCTTTATTTTGGGCTCTTTTGAGTTTTGAGTCTTTTGACTACACAACAGAGGGCCCTTCGTGCCGTGCACGTGACTGGACACGTTACCTTCTCCTTTAATGGTGTTTGTAGTTCTTAATTATCCCAATTAAGATGCACCAATAATTTAGATCGTTAAGATCAAGTTAAATAATTAAGTTGAAAACCCCAATTGTTTTATGGAAAATAGGCAATGGACTATTTATAAGGTACTAAACATGTGGAATGGATTTTATTGGGGCTAGTTGTATATTTATAATTTATAGTACTATTAATGTATTCTGTATAATATACAGTGTCTAGGGTTTGATTTGTATTTGTTTCATCTCATATCAAAGCATCATATTTAGTTAGACATTAGTTTTATGCATATATTATATTATATGAAAAAAAAATAATAAATAAATATGAAAAAAGAGGAATAATGTGAAAAAATGTGTCTTCCATGTAAAGATGTCCATTGTGAAGGATTGCAATGACTAAATGTAAATTTTGGATAAATAACTTTTATCCTTTGAGACGCGATTGTTCGAGACAACTTTTGAGAATAAGAGATGGAAATATTATTCCATTAAATTCCTTACGAGATTTATTTCTTTCCTACTTTCAACTATTTTTATTTTATATGACTACACTTGTGATTGATGTTCCTGAAAAACTCAGAGTGTAACCTTAAAATGTTTATGAAATAGACTTTGTATCCTAGATGTTAATTCAAACCATTTACACTATAGTGGGAGGCTTTAATACATTAAAGAAAACATCTTTAAGACGTATTTAGCCTATACAGAATTCGACTTTTGGCTTTATTGAACATATACTCCATACCCACTATCCAAAAATACATACAACTAGAGGTGTGCACGAGACAAGATGGTTCGGAGATTTAGAAATCTCCAGAACCATCCTGAAGTTTGGAGATTCTAAAAGTAAATCTTTAGAACAAAACCATAGAAAAAAAAATCTACATCCTGAATCATACCGAAATTTCGGGACGGAGATTCGGTTCTATACGGTACAGTTCAGTTCGAGACAGAGATTCAGAGATTAGCCATAAATAAAATATATAAATTTGAAGGGAAAAAATCAATATAAAAATCACCAAACGGATATACTTCCAGTATATTTCTACTATAGTCTCAAAATGAAAACTAAAACCATAATAGGTAACACAATCTTAAATTCGAAACTTAATAACCTCTATAATACCATAATATTCTATTATTTGGGCAATTGTCCTTCTACTTGACTTAGAACAATTATAATTAACTAATAATTTTGATAAATTAATATGCAACAAAAATTGTACAAAATTTATAATCTCAATATCTCCTACTTAATAACTTTATATTTATAATTTATGTGATGTGGTAAAAAAAATTAAAATATTTATATTGTTATAATATGATACTATTACTTGTTTAGAGTATGTTTCTCATTTAAGTGCAATTTATTGATTATTTAAACAATTTTAATTGCAAATGATTTAATCTATTATTAATATTAAAGTTTTTTAAAATTCATAATAGTTATTGTATTATGGTGTTTTAGAAATATATTTTATATTCAATTTAATTTTAAACAATTTGTAGTTAATTCAATATCAAAATGTAAATAAAATAGAAATAATGTATATGTATTTATATAAATTCTTTAAAAATGGTTCTAGCTTTGGGTACTCGCTCGGTTCGGAGTACTTTGGTATGGTTGGTACGATTCTCGGTGCGAGTGTTTGAAAAATCTCCAGAAACCGTACCAGAAATATCTTCGGGATGGTAAGGTTCGGGGAAAGTCAAAAAGTCAACGGATATTTTTGGTTCGGAGATTTTTCGGTCCGGATATCAGTTCAGTTTAGGTAATCTCCAAGTCACGTGTACATCCCTACATACAACATTGTCATGATCATCTAGATAACTCAAAACCCGGATCTTGTCCTATTTAACTTTTAAAGGCATTTTAGGGTATTTCCACGCTATTAATTTCATAATGATTTAATTCATGTATTAATTCTTGCTTTTAAGGATTTTTTCCTTCACTCCAGCAACAACTTGTTTTTTAACATATATATATTAGCAGGACTAGTTTCCAATTCTAGAAGGTTTGTATGATTAATCAAGAAAAAACATGAAGGCATGATCCATGAAATGCGATGGTTGGTCAAAATGGATTAAACATAAAAATCTCCCACCACAAATATTCAAAACTTTCAACTGAATCGACCAAATAAAATATTTGATCCTTTATTTTATTTTTTTGTTTGGGATACACTTCAAAAGAGTTTAAACTAAGTTTCCACCAACATATAAACTATTAAAGTTTAAATTCATAAGGCGTACCTCTTTATTTAACATCTATATATTAATCTACATTACCCATTCAATTATTAACACGAATTTATCACATCAATAAATATTAGGGTAATTAATTACAGCTACTTCTTTGAAGATTTAGTCTGAGTAATCAATTTTTAGGTAACATTTACGCTACACCCGATATATATTTGATGTGTGGATAAAGGCCAACAGTGTCTTATTTAATTAAGAAAATTATAAAATTTGGATGATAGATGTTATATCAAGTATATGTATATCGCGTGTAAGATCGTATTTATTATTTAGCAAATTACATTAATACTTTATGATATTTTATTTTCAGTAACGAGAATTAATCTTGATGACAAAAAAAAAACAGATATACATGATTTTTACATAAATGCCCTATTTCAAGCGGGAAAAGTTTAAATTAATTTTCTTATGACGATAATGCCCTTCGGCTCTGTGTATGTGTATGGGAAAGGGAGGGTAGAACTTAAAACTTAAAAGTGGGTTTTTGAAGTTTTATAAAAGGTGTTTTTTTGTAAGTACAATGGGCCGGGGATAGTAGAGGAGGGAACACACGTATTCAGATTGTCAATCGTTCTTACAACACAATTCTCTACAATTAGAGTACAAAGTTGATCTCAAGTTTTATAAAGGACGTGAGTGTATAATTGTCTTGCTTTTTGAACATGACTGTTTTTATTTTATACCCATTTTTATTTTTTATTTGTTTAAATATGCTTGCAACATTTACATAACTTTATCATGTAACTCTCTTTCATATATATTATTTAATATGTTAAATTAGGAAAGATGCATGATTTGGTGTTTATTAGAGCTCATATGCTTTTCAAAACATCATATAACCTATTTGAGAGCTTATAAATTTTTAAACATTGTTCAGTAAAAAAAAAATACGAAATTGCTTGTAAGATCCTAAAAAAAGTTGTTTAGAAGTTTATAAAGTGTTTTTAAAAAGGTAAAGTGATCCATCATATTTTTCTCAACAAGAAATCTTATTTCAACAATTTTCTTTAATTTTCACTATTTTAATTACAAAATTATCGTTACTAACATCTTAAAAGCTTCACTTTTTCATGTTATCCGGATGGGATCTTCTATTCCAAAATCGTGTTTAATCTCCTATTCCAACATTTCCAACCGTGTGGATGATTGAAACGTGTATCACACTTACCATATTAGAACCCTACAATTTATACTTGATTTATGCTTGAAAATAAACATGGTAAGTGTAATACACGTGTCAATCATCCACACGGTTGGAATAGGAGATGAAACACGATTTTGGAATAGAAGATCCCATCCGCAATCCAAACACTTAGACAACTTATGTTTAGAATAAGAACTAACCTTTTATATGGTCTAAGAATATAACTATAACCACGTTTATATATGGTTAGGGGTAAAATTCTTCAATAAATTCATAAAGCATTTTGATCGAAGACAATGTTCAGTTATTTTATTTTTGTTTGCCTCGATCCCCCACTTCCATTTATTTGGGTTTTTTCATGTTTAGCTTCAGAATATTATATCTTGATTGTTTCAAATTGATCAATGTAAAATATTATTTCGATGTAAAATATAATTTCGTTGCTGTCAATAAACTAGCTAGTATTGCATGAAATATTGGGAATAATTGCCAATGGTAGTGGTATTAGACCCCCTCACCTCCTACTTAAACCTATCAAGCCCTCCCCCCATATAAACTATTGGGCCATGGATGGTTGGCTTTTCAGAACAAAACATGTTGCACATTGGAATTGAATGGAGCCCATTACAGGGGTTTTGATTAGGCCCACATACACTCCCAGGTAACATTTTTCTGGGTAAGAAAGTAAGTAATTTATTAACACTCAAAATTAAAGAACAATACATGAAAACAACTCAAACCAACAACAGTCAGGAAACCTGAACTTACCAACAAGAAAATATTCAAAAAACAGAAAATTCATCATTCTTAGAAAACATGTGTTTTTAAAATATGAACTCAAATTATCGATCGCATAACAGCTACAGAGCGAAACAAATGGAATACTTGTGTATATATTACAGGCTAAAAATGTTCAACCCTGAATTTCCACTCCCCTTGAACCGGATCATACGAAACAAACTCAGCTCCTTGTTCTGAAGCCTTCTTCATCAGCCTCTCTTTGAAACTGCGAACCTGAGGGCCGTCAACGTACTGCTTCCCTGCCTTTTTGCTAATGCATTTGACATTAAGTAGAGTAACCTCAGCTGGCTTGTTGAGGCTTTGCCCAACTGGTGGCTTTTTTCTATCATCTGCATAAACAATCACTTCACGATCGTTGAACTGAACGACTGATTCAAGATCAAGATAACGGACATCTGTTTCTCCAAGAAACTTAATGTTTCCATATCCTAGCCTTCCAACGACAAAGTTATTCACACGGGTGCAGCTTCCAGGTTCGGCCATTTCTTTGGCTGCCAGCTCCTTTAGTGATGGTTCCATATAGTATTCGCCATTTGGAAGCTTCGGCATCAGTGCTAAAACATCAGCCTCGTGTTTTTGAATAACTGCGGTGTCATTATCTTGATGCTGGTTCAATATAGAAGGCAAGTCTTGTTCTTGGATGGAAGTATCACCACCAGTCACCCAAGTGGGGTTTACATTATGTTGGAAGGAACAATTAGGAAGGTCTTTGTCTTCACAACCTTTACCTGCATTATTACACATTCGAACCATATAGAATCGTCAGCTTAAAAAACTAAAAGAATTCTTGAATTAAGTTCGGATACGAATATACGGAAAAACTACATGACAGGCATTGTTTATGACATCACTCTACCAATTTTCTACTCTAGTCCAGAAATCAATAGGTTTCATTATGCATCTATTAGAAGATAACTGAACATCACGAACTAAGATAGACACATTGAATGCTTACCGTCTGAATATAAACGAAGAGAAGACGGGTTCAAAACCCAAGCCCGGGGGTTCTCCCGAGGCAGAAACGGCGCGATTGGAAAAGGTCCATCTTCTTGGTCACTGAAAAATGGCACCTGTAATTGTCAGATAGAATGACTAATGATATGAATCATATTCTTCTGGAAGCTTGTGCAATGTGTGTGAGCATTAGGATGGTTGTTCTTGGCCAGTACTGGATAGATAAGAATTCAAAAGGGTGGGGTTGTGGCGAAATGGCAAATTGTGATATTATTTGTACTTTTAAAAATCATATATTTGCTCATAGTAGTCACCTTAGGCACACTGTTTCCAGGACTATGTCTCTGAGCAGGCAACCAGTTGTGTCTAAAGGACACATGTCTGATTCTCAATAAGGATGTCCTTCTACTAGATGAGAGACTGTTTGAAACCTGCATTCATGAATTGGAATATATAAAAATTACACAAACCACAGAAAATTAATACAGAACCTCCACCATTTTCTGATCAAGTGACCCTCAAAACTGTACTCTGATTTAGAACCGTCGTCAGGACTTCAGAATCCTTTTCATAAATGAAAACAATAGATAGAAATTTCTTTGTGTTTTGAAAATGATTCAGCTGATTGTTTTCACATCCATTGTGGTTTTATCTTGTATTTTGTATCATATATTCACACCACGTGTATTTTTGTTCTCTAATTTATGAAAGGATGACTTACAGGTAAGCTAGATATTCCGTGTTGTATTGATGTCACTGTATTGGGCCGATCAATTGCAGATAGCGTGGGAAAAGGAGATGATTGCATGCCCACAGTACTTGTCGGAACATACCTATCAACATCATGAAACGAACAACGTTAGGATATATAAGTATAGAGTAGGTACAGAGAGAGCTGAAAGCTAGACCAAAGGAGTCATGGCACTTACTGTTGTCCATTGATGTTCTGACAGCCAACCTCTGTCACCATTGTTAAGCCATCTGAAAGAAGATAATGAATCAGTTGCACGTGTGAAACTTCATGTCATTAACACAAATGAAGAAAACGATAATAAAGCTCACTTACCTAGTGACGGTTGACTCAGGTTATTAGTAAAATGGCAATCCAATTTTTCAGCAGTTTCACCTAGCTGTGATGCATTCGGAATAGATGTCGGTTCTGATGGCCAAGGACCTAATGCTGCTAATGAGGTAGACTGTGTTGACGGTGTGACTGTGGATGAGATTTTACTCAAGGAAAATGTGCTGCTAACAGAGGGACTAGTAGATGTAGTAGATATTGTGGGACATTGACAACTATTTGTTTGCCCTGACTCACTAAAAGGGGTTACGAAAGACGGATTCAGATTTGCGTTAAATGTAGGCATAGAAGAAACTACAGTAGGTTGAGGGATAAAAGCTTGTGATTGAAACAGATTTGATTTGGCCAGAGAGAAGGGATTCGGAGATGGAGAGGTGGTGCTATTAGGAGTAACTAAATCCTGTGATTTAGGGTCAGACAGATTGGATTTAAATGGATGAAAGGGAGAACTGAATGAAGACTGGTTTGATAATGGTGGATTACGGAAGATATTTGCTGGAGAATCAAAAGTCTTGAAACTAGCTGAAGCTAAAGATTGACCATCCCAAGGTGTGTGTCCACCTAATGAAACAGAAAAAAGAAAAAAAAGTTAGTCCATTTCTTTTTTTAATGAAATATAAAAGAAGAAACCACAGATACGTCATTAAATCAAGTCTAGAAGCTTACCATTGTTACGTAATTCGTAATCCTCTGACCTCAACTCTTCGTGACATTTATCTTTGTAAGTTGGCATCGCAGAAATGGACTGAATTTTCTCAGCAGAATATCTATTATTGGCTGCATTAACCTCCGGTGTTGCAGAATAAGTAACTACTCGACTTCCTTGATGATAGTTACCGACTGTACTTTCAGGTGTTATTGGGCCTTGGGATCCTGTAGTAACAAATATCCAATGTATAACAAATGTTTAATCTAACTAGCACATAATAGTTCAATATTCTGAGAGACATGTTTTTTTTCCCCCTTCCTACAAGGAGCAATAATTTGTATAGCAGGAAAGTTTCTTTAAGAATGCTTACCAGAAAAACCTTGAATTCCAGATATACTACTTGTACCAAATATGCTGGAACTCCCAGCAGGTGCAAAAGGTGGCACTTTTACACCAAATATTGAGCTTGTGCTATTTGATGCTGAATTTGAGTGTAAATTTGGTGGTGTTGAGTTGAAGCCAATTCCCGAGTTTTTTGGGGAACCAAAGAGTGTGGTGCTAGATTCTTCAAAACCGGAGTTTCTTGAAGATCGATTAAGATTGCTATCACCAATTGAATTAACAGGTTTAAAAGATGTCGATACACCAAACACTGGACCAAAATGAGAGTTTGATTGTTGAAATGCATTCCCTTGGTTCTGGATTGAAAAAGTTGACCCTGCAAGATGAAATTCAAAATTTTAAGTCATCACGACAAATTTCTGAAATGTATAGT
Organism: Rehmannia glutinosa; assembly: GCA_016081115.2. Classification (NCBI taxonomy): domain Eukaryota; kingdom Viridiplantae; phylum Streptophyta; class Magnoliopsida; order Lamiales; family Orobanchaceae; genus Rehmannia; species Rehmannia glutinosa. The sequence goes on from JABTTQ020003253.1 coordinate 762,552, forward strand.
TAGTTATTTAATGTAAAAGAATATTGTATAACAGAACAAACCATGAAATGAGTTATGAAATACAGCATTCAATTATACAAGCTTTTTTACCTTTATGCAGCTCATAGTCCTCTGATCTCAACTCTTCATGACTTTTATCTTTGTAAATTGGCATTGCTGAGATGGAATTGATTTTTCCAATAGAGTAGCTACTATTGATTCCATCTACTTCTGGTGTTGTACGATAAGAAACTAATGCACTTCCTCGACATTGGTTATCGATACCATAAGTGGATGCAATGTCCCCAAATTTTGTTGTGCTTTGGATTCCTGCATTAGAAAATAGTATATAAATGCAACTGCTTTCTTTATCGACAAAGGGTTCTCAACGATCACTGATACTCAGCGTTCAAATGGACTTCGTGATTGTACGTACCTCCAAAACATGATGAAGTGCTTCCAGAAGGAGACGATATTTTTTCAGCAAAAAGTGGAGGACCTAGACGAGAACCAAATGGATTCGAAGTACCAAACGATGGATGGAGAGAAGAATAAATGCTTGACTTGATGGTTGGCTCAAATGGATCAGCATTGCTGCCATGAAAATTCCCAAGAGCTGTCAATTGAACACAAAATTGTCATTATACTTTTTCCCAGAAATATTTACTTCTCATTCTCATGTTTATCACTGACTTGTTTAATTTCTCGAGAAACAAACGAAGAAAGAAGAAAATGATGGTAATTGACCATAACGAATAATTAATCTTCAAAACGGAGACAGAATGATAAACTAATATAGTCTTGGATAATTCACAACAAATTATGAAAACAATCACAAAAGTTCCAAAAACTTCTCTTTATGTGTGTAGAATTAAAAGAAGAAAAAAAAAAGGTAAAATTACGAACTCTACCACTTTACATAGCATAATACCATATGAATCTTTTAGAGAGAGAGTATGGAGAGAGCAAACTTACAAGAAGTAGAAGCAATCACCATTCTTGCGAAGATGAAGTTTTCGAGAGGAGAAATAAAAAGAGTTGAGTGTGTATATATATAGTGTTTGGTTGGCGCGGGGGAGTGACGAGTAGCTTATGGGGAAAAAAAACTGTTTTCTTGAACCGTGTAGCTTTTTTTTGAAGCTAAACAGTTTGGCCGTTTGTGGAACTTTTCAACTGCCGTGCCCGGGGTTTTGAGGAATTCTACTTTGAGGACATCTACTTTTGTAAAACTTCCATTTTCATCCTCATCCTGAAACGAACAACTTTGCATAAGAAAGCTTTCTTCAACTTTGATAAAAATAGTTTAAAAAAAAATTGTATAAAATTGTTAGGTTAAACTTTGCTTTATAAATTATCGCGGCATCTTTTTAATAAAATTACATATGAGTCGAAAGTAATCAGATACTGTGAGAATATGAATTTTTAAAGAACTTAAAATCATAAATAAAAAAAAGGGGGGGATAGTTACAAAACCACCATGAGGTTTGGACTAATTACAAAAAAAACCCAGAAATTTTTGAAAATTACCAAAAAAAAACTTTGAGGTTTGATTTCGTCTTACATTTTCCCCCTTCATAAGCAAAAAACATATCAAAAACCCCCCTTATATTTATAAAAATACAACATTTACCCCCTTAAATTGAACACGGTTTTTTGTAATCTTGAAACCTCTCTGAATTTTTTTGTAATTAGCGGAAATCTCAGGGGTGTTTTTGTAATTATCCCAAAAAAAAATTAAGTAACGAATCTTATTTGTTTGAGACAACAGTGCATCGCCAATTAGTTAAGATCAAAAACTCAAGTTCGCGTTTCTGCAATTCATTTGAACTTCTACAACATACCACTTTCTAGTTAAATATTGAAGTCTGAGTTGCAGATTCTTGTGAATTTTTAATTTATTTGAATTAACACGAACCAAATTAATTCTCTTTTACATATTATTACAAAATTGTTGAAAAGCCGCAAATGATAATGGACTAACACAATACTAATAATATTCGAAGATTGAGAAATAAAATAGAATATGTCTATTACTTTACGGTTTTACCCGACTTTCATGCTCTATCTTCAGTAAGTGTGGATTAAGTGTCGTACTGTAAATTTATTACAAACACAAAATATAAATTGTTTGTTTTTGTTCTAATTTTTCCAAATATTTTTATTCTCAATTCATTCTCCCAATATATAACCAGACTACTCAGTACCTTTTCCACCAAACACATTACATTTTTCCAGTACATTCTCCCCAACACTTGAAAATTTTCCTCAAAACACCCAAAACAAATCCAAACATTTAATTCTCTATTGCAATCAGATAAACTGTCACTTGCCCAAAGAGGATTCAACAAGAAATCTTGCACTCTCATTCAACTAACAGCAAAACTACACAGTCAAAACACAAATATAAAGATCAAAACGCAAAACATCTCACCTGGAAAAAGTACATAGACACCAACTCACCTATAAATCTGCCTAAGACGTATTCAATAATCCTTCTAGTAGTCTTTCCAACAGACAATATCATATCCCTTTCCCTTTTGGTGATGAATAGTTAGCTAGGGTTTTGGCAATCCGAAATACTTCAGGATTAATTTTTCACCGTACAAATTTCCATGACTATGCATCCTCAAGTAGTATTTGAATGGAGGCAGTCTCTTTAATTACAAATTGGCGTGTCTGAGAGCTTGGAGTTTGTATTCTCATCATGTTAACCACAAAATCCGAAGAAAATAGGACATGCATCCTTGTTATAACAGCACCTGAAAAAGCAACTCTTTAGTAAGATGAAAATGTCTCAAGATATCCAAGACTTCGTGAAGCCGGCTGAGCAGAAAAATAACCATATAAGATCGTCAAATATTACGTGTGATTTAACATACTGTATAACTCACTCTTGAAACCTAGCTTCACATTTGTTTATTTTGGGACAAGAAACAGGGATAACAACAGACCTTCATATCATCTAGTCCTTTCCTTCCTTTGCTTAGCCTCAGAGATGTGAAACATAAGCTGCACGTTCGGGTTTACAGATCAAATCAAATTGCACCAAGAAACTAAATATTCATTAGAATATAGCTAGTGTTTTATACCTTGGTTCCAACATAAAATGAAACTAACAAGCCACCAAGTGTAGGTAGACCTGCAAAACTCATGAAATGTGATGGCTCTGCAGCAATATCAATTACAAGAAGGAAGTAAAATAAGCGAACCTTCTTTTTGGAGGAATCCAGAAACCAACCAATTAATGCCTGATGGCCCAATTACAAAACCAACAAGATTAGCCACCTGCAGCAGCATAGCTTCAAATTACCCTCTTCAGATATGATCATAGCTATTCATACCAAGGACAAGGTTCTGATTGATTTGTGCAATTCAGTTCAGGCTTTTCAATGTGTAAAACCTAATGTTATTCTAGCAATGCTACAATGATAAAAAAATATTCCTCATGTTCTCTGAAGGCAATTTTTTCTGATTATTTTTATTCTAAACCAAATTTTGTTAAATATTTGTTCAAAAGCAAGGGCAATCGACTCATTTTGGACAACAAAGCTGTGAACAAATCACATAGAATATCAGTGACCTGCTTGGTGTATTGTCAACAATATCAAGGGGGTTCTGAAACTTGGTTCAAGTAAAAGTGTGTGAATGGCATGGCCTACTAGTTCAACAACGCACAAGATATTTATATATGGGATAATTACGAAAACTAACCCTTAGGGTTGGGGTAATTACAGAAAAAACACAAAGGTTTTGGAAAATTACAAAAATCCCCTTGAGATTTGATTTTGTATTACATTTTACCCCTTTTATAAGCAAAAACATTTCAGATACCTCCTTTACATTTGTAAATATATTACAGTTATCCCCTTACCGCCTACATTTGAGGCAGAATCAAACCTCAGGAGTTTTTTTTTGTAATTTCAAAAATTCTGTAGGTTTTTTTGTAATTACCCCAAACCTCTGGGATGATTTTTGTAATTATTGCTTTATATATTCCATGAAGAGAGAGAGAGAGAGAGAGAGAGAGAGAGAGAGAGAGATGAGTAAGAAGAGAGAGGGTGTCATCTTCCAAAATGCACTTGATTATACTATATTCAACATCTCCCGTGTGACATCTCGCAAAGCAAGAAAAATATCAGCAATATCCACTAGAAGTACAGAACTGGTAACCAAAACTAAGTACACGAAAGAATTGATGCCAAACTGAAAGATGTTATTCGTAGACTGACTTCATATCAAAATGCTAATGATGTAATTATTTTTATTTTATTTTTCATCCACGTTACACAAATTCAGTCATTGCCAACTAGCTGTCAGTATGAAGTAGCAACAGCATTGTTCTGATGTGCCACAGAAACTTTCATGGACATCTTACATCAGGACAATAGTATAAAATCTTTAACATGATAATATTTGGCTTAATGAAGAGATTAGCAGAAGACAAACCATCAAACAAGTAATAGTTATTGCACCAGCAACAGCTCTAAGTTCACGGAAAACAAATTCCATGAAAGCACCCTCCACCTGAAAAAAATGTGTTATAGAGACCTGGTGAGAATTGGGGTAAGTTAGCAGCCCAAATGATTGGTTACATGTTATTTTGATTATACACAGAAAATCACTAAAGAATCAACATTTTCTTTTGTTTTTTTTTGGAATGTCTTACGAGAATGGGGAAGTCTGGTATGAACATCTATTGTCTCACAAAACTATATCTCTGAGACATTAATGCCAATCCAAAAATAGCAGATGTAAGGATCCAACTTGACAGTAGTCGCCACTGGAAGGATGAGTTGTACTACACTGTGATTTTTTTCACCCCATTCATTATATACAATACTTTTCTGAACATGCTACAGACTTCTGACAGGATAGATGACATCCCAATTGGATATTGTTCAGTCTGAACACTTTCTTAATTACTTCCTATCATTTCTCTTCCTTTTTCTTTCTGGAAGGATAAGAAAAGCTCTTCTTGAAAAGTTTCCAAATGATACAATTCAGAGTAAATATTAGGTTTTTTAGTTTCAGATTAAATATTAGGTTGGTGCCTAACCATTGACCCATACGAGGATTCGACTTTTTCCTTTTAAGAGTCTAAATTTATACCAACTGTATATTCATTGAAATGGCCTAAATAACTCCTAGCAAAGAGCCAATACAACGAAGAGACCACTTAAAGCAGATTCACAACTCCTCCGCAGAGGCAACTTGACACAAACCTCAGAATGGAAGTAAGTGGTTAAGCAAGTACCTTCATAGTCAGGTTCCCCTCTAAAGCAGGTATCTCTAATATGCTCACAAATAGTATAGTGTTTTGTTTATATTTTCTTTTGCCCCTAACGTACAATCTAACTACATGCTCTGGTATAGAAGAATGACCACTTGGTGGCATGCGCCATAGGCCCAAAACCAACAACCTGAGCTTCATGTATCTCTTCCCATAGGATTGCTTCAGGTAGTGTGATGACACTGTTGGAGTTCTCTGTTCCATTCAAGACTTGTTCCTTGATAATTTCGATTTCTATTTAGGACCAGAGATCCCATATTCTGTGAGTTCCTATCATTATGAAATCTTATAAGGTTGCATTTGGATGGGAGGATTTGGATTTGGGAGAGGATTTGGTCAAGGATTTCAAAGACTCCTAATAAGAAGGACAACCATTGCAAAATGAGTTTATACAAACAACCTCAATGGATTTGTCATTAATGATTTGTAATCTCCAACTTCAAATCCATTAATCCAAATGAAGCCTAAGAGACCTTTCTATGTTCTCCCAAGTCCGAAACATAGTTCTCAATTCATTTTCCAGTTGGAACATGTGAAGGTAATTGCATGACAGGGATGAAAATTGTAAAGGAGATGGAAATAGGAAAATACCGGAAAGGCATTTGCTGCTGATTTTACAAGCATTTCTGGTATAAAAAATATACATGTCAACCATGCCCAAGAAAGAAGCTTCCTGAAATCGATGAAACAAACTATCATATTAACAACTGGGCTGTAAATTGTGATAGAGGAAGGATAACATTGTTTGCTGTGCAAAACTCTGAAAAGCTAATAGTACCACTCTAAATCATGCCACACAGCTACAAAGGTGAAGATGACCCATACATTCAGCAGCTTTTTTTGAGAACCCCCAAGTGGGATATAAACATACCTAATAAGACAATGAGTAATCATTGTCACGTTAGTCAATAATAAATTGCAAGAGTAAATGAAATATGAGGAATAAGAGAACAAGTTATACCGAACAAGCCATCTGTTGAACGAAGCATGCCAATTTTTCCAAAAACTTTCCAAGTTGTGGCAATTGTTTACACATCTAGGCATATTCTCAGGAGCCACAATCCCATTAATCTACAAGCATATGTTACTATGTTAGTATCGAAACAATTCTTCTGCACCAAATGACTCAAAAATGGACATTGGCATGGATAAGAAAGGAAGTGATGGTGACAAAACCTACCAGTGACCAGAATCTGAAGTAGCGCCAGATCAGGAAAAATTTTAGCCACATGAAGTTTAGAACCTGTTTGCATCAACATATCGTCTAGTTACTGACATTATGCCAGATGTAAGAGAAAGTTTTCTTTTGGAGGGTTATGATTATCAGAACTTGGTTCAATGGTTATCTAATTGAACGGAGTAATGGAAGGAGATGCACTGTATCTAATTAAACCATAATGGGTTCTTGTAGTTCATAATTCTAGATGAATGTAGATAAATATCACCACTAAAGTAAGGGCATGTCTTTTTCTGGTCAATAATTTGAAATAAAGTAAGGACATATCTTTTTCTGATCTTGTTCTTTTTGGCCTTAAGTCTGCTTCTAGGGTAGATGCCTCAAGATTCCTAAAGAGACATTTATAATGGGATTCATCCACATCTAATAGAATTATTAGAGTTTTGCTCAACATTTTGCATTTAAAGGGACCAATTTCTTCAGCAAGACTATGCTAAAAGAAAATCTAGATTCACAAAAATAGAACAATTGATTCGGAGATATAGGAGAACACTATAATATTAAAATCAGCACTTACGCCATATCCAATTATGAAGATGTCAATGGGAGACAATTGCTTCCACAGACCACTGCAAGCAAACTTTAGTACTCAAAACGTGATGTTGAAAACTGAATGTCATTTATATCCGTGAATCTATTAGAAGCTCACCTGATGGCAAAGGCATTATAGTATAAGAGATGTGTCATCAATTCCATTAGGAAAAGACTACAAACCCAACGGAATCCATACCAAGCTACCTCTCGAGATGAGTAAATGTTCTGGGGAGAATCCAACTGCCACAAACATGAATAAGTCATTTTTAAATTTCTTCCTATAAATCATGGGATAACAGCAAGATATCCGTCATGGGGAGATGCACCTATTGTTATTTTGGGAACATCAAGAGATAAGATAAGCAATAAAAGGGACAATATAAAATACATTTCTCAGTAACCAATGACATTTCATATAAGCATAAGGCATTGGACAGATGTATCCATGTTCACTAATCACTACTTCTTCCCTAGGTTCCGTTAAGCTCCTCTTTAGCTGAGTATTCCTACTTATGGGGAGCTGGGGAAGAAAGGGAAAGAAACCTTCTGGCCACAAAGAGACATCGACAAAACAGTAAGTAACGTGAAACCCACGAAAACGAGGATGAAAATAGAAATTGACATTCAGGAAAAACTCATATAGGCACATAATATATAGAAATATATAAACACAATTAAAATTGTATTTATTGTCATTTCCACTTAACAAACCTGTTGATGTCATGTTATAAAATCTAAACAATTATGATACAATGAAAAAAAGATCTACATGCCAGGCATCAAAAGATAAATATGTCAACGCCAACAGCAAATTTAAAGATAAACAGAACAAACCTGTGAAGCAAATGCATTGAAGCTAATGATTGGTCCAGCAATGTAAAGAGGTGCATACACCAAATAGCACAAGTATATTGGAAATGAGAACTTGTCATTTGTGACCCTTTTTTCCTGGAAAATGTATCAAGAGTCGACCAAAAAAAACTCTAATGTTAGCATACAGTATTGTTATAAGTTACCTAAATGTACCAAATCATTGTACTAGCAGAACTGTAGCTGAGACAAAAAGATGTCACCTGTAAGAGCAGGTAGCACGTCTTGCCTGATGAGCAATGGTCACAATGCTGAATATGCTTCTATCATAAAGAAAATAAATATTGAAGATCAGAAAGATCCAGAAAATATAGAAAGAATTTTAATCCCGTCTAACATTTCTGGACAAACACTAAATAATCACAACAGCCAACACAATAAACATGGCAACAAACTACCAGTTTTGTAGATTATGGAGTTATTTTAAATTAGTTTTGCTAACTAAGTGTCAAAAGCAAGATTCTCAATTATTAGATGAAGATAAATTCACCACATTTCGTGCATAACAATATGGATGTCAAATATACTCTGTGTGTGGGTCCCCAGCAACTGGTGAGTAATTCATAATTCCCAGCCTCAGCGCATGGATTTACAGGTTTCAATATCTAAACCATCATTAAGTGTTGAAATTACTATCAGAAAATAGTGGAAAGAGTAGATGGTCCATTCCATGATTCCAATATCGCTGAAAGAATTATTGTGGTTCAAGAATCATATATGAAGCATTTCTAAGCATTTCTACAAGAGAATTGTTCATAATTTGGGCAAACTTCAATGACTTAAGCATATGTAAAATGTGACAGTGCTATATCTCTGAGCAACAGACAGGAGGGGGCACTACAAGAAAAAACCAGTTTACCTACAGAAAAAATTTGTAGGTAAGTATTAACAAAATTGTAAAGTGTAGGTAAAGTTGTTATAGGTAAAATCATTGTAGGTAAAATATTTACCTACAGAATCTAAAATTGTTGGTAAATACCTATAGAAAATCTGTCGGTAAATTGAAAATCTATCGGTAATTTGTCAGTATAATTTGGAGAAAAATAATAATTTTTATATTGTAGGTATTTTGTAGGTAACTACAAAATTAGTGACAAAATCATATATGTCGGTAAACTGGAATGTTCTTGTAGTGGGGGGTGTAAGGTGTGAATCAAAAGCCCCTGAAGGCGGGTATGCCCAGAAAAATGACACTAAATTCTATACCTTTCGATCAAAACGATTATATTGGTCAGTCCAATGGTAGTCACACCCAAAGCTTATCATACGCAAAACAACTGCAAAAGAAAAATAACAAAACATAAATAAAGAGAATTAAGTATCATTGTCAGTTCAGAAGTAAGGGAACATCCTGAAGAATATGCATATGCTTATGCTAGTTACATTAATTAAGAAATCATTTGAGGTGATATATAGGATGGACACATAAATAGGCTGATATCTACAGCTCTTTCCCCTGAAAAGGGGTACTCAGAATCCACAATGGAACAATTTTCCTACTAATACAGAAAAACAGCAAGGTCTGAAGAGGTAAGCATTCATTAGCATCAAAAAACTCTATCGCATTTAAAAACAATGTTTGATCTTTTTACATCTTATCATAGACAGACTGATTGTCGTCTTTAACTTCAGCTTTGTGTTTTATCATATCTGTCAAGACGATCCATCTCTCTATATGTTTTTTTTTCTTTTTATTTAATTATTATTTGAAGGGTAATAAGAAAAAGAACAAACACAAAAATTGCATCACTGTTTGACATGCAGTTCAATATATGCATTCAATTAAAACAGTAAATATAAGTCTTTCATTATTCTAGATATTGTTGTGAAGCAATTTAAGACACATGCACCTCAAACAAAATTCCGTCCTTCAGACAGGAATGCGAAAGGATAGATCTCTTTCCACTTTTTTAAGTGTGGTTCAACATATACATTTGGTTCAACAATACTCTTTAGGTCCAGTAAATTGAAGCAATTAGTCAATTTATTAGTATTTAGACAAAAGCTATAAACATTTATCAAGCTCAATGCTAAATGAATAGGTCGATGAATTAATATTAGTCTATATATACTAATATTGATCCTATTTATAGCTATTCCAAAGTTCATGAAAAATAAAGAAACACACTAACTTACGAATATATCTAAAGTTACTTCATCCTAATTATAAAACAAGAAAACAAAGAAATTCAACCTCAAGGAATGTACTATTTAATAGGTATTGCATCTGCTTGATCGGAAAAGGTATTGTAGGTAAGTCTTGGATCACTTGTGTTAGTGCTTCGCTCGTTAATTTATTATTCTTTTTCTGGAGTGGTTACACAAAACGCAATAAAAAGTTAAACACCTGGAGCGACATCACATACCCAAAAGAAGATGGGAAAGGTCTATAGTTTATACTATGTTCAGACACCAATAATGCAATAAAGCAACATCAAGAGTTAAAAATAACGGACCAAGGAGGGTTATATACATCCACTAGACATGAAAGGAACGATGATAAATGTGTACAGATCAGATTCACAGGATGGTGCTGCTGAAATCGTAAAAGACCAAGACAAATTATACCAAAATTAAAGCAGATCTGCCATCTGAAGGTGCCCCGAAAGTTATCCAAATAAGCCCAACGTTGCCTAAACCAAGATAAACAGAAACATCATTGTGTACAAACACTTGAAAGTTGAAGCTACACATGTTTTTTTTTTTGTGAAAAGAAGCTACACGTGTTTCAAGATTAGAGAGATGCCTAAACAAAGCTTACCCAAAAATGGAGAATTGATAACCCTCATAAATACGATTACATACAAGAAATGATAGGTTAAAAAGCCAGAGCACAAGTGAGAAGTATTTTGTCCTTCCAAGTATCTGCAGAAACAAACATCTGGTGAACATGAGAGTATTAGAAGCTTTGTTGACAAAATAAAGGATGCTAAAATCTTCAACTTGAAGTACACAATATGATGGCATTTGAAAAATTGAAACACAACACAATCATGACATTCAGTGAAGATTAAAAACAAAAAATCCCACCAACAAGTTTTCCTTCTACAAACAAACAAAAACCTGAGCAAGTCAATTATAAAATTGTGGTATTTAGCAACCAAAACTAGCAACTGCCCGTACAAAAAATATCATCAAATAAATCCAGTGTTATTTAAAACGAACACATAGCCAGTACGTGTGAAATCTTCATCACTGTACCAAGACCCCATAATCCCTCTGATCATAAAATGTAAGATCAAATACTAATCCAATCATGTCATGCTATTAATAACTCAACAAAGACAGGAGAGGCACGTGTTATTAGCCGCATTACTAGTTCTTTGGCACATTTGTAAAAGAAACTCTACAAAAAATGCAGTACCAATTACAGAGAATAATCTTGAAAGAAACAGACCTTTACAAGGAAAAAATTAGCTGAAGCAATAGCGATGATAAACAGGATGCTGCAAGAAGATGGAAAAGAAAAAAAAATTGTTAACAGAATAATTAGAGCAGCATCAAAATATGTCTATCCTTGCAACATATCCATGTTTACCAGGCTCCGTGTAAATAGAATAGATAAGCCAAAGAAATCAGAATCCAGACAATAGCCATCCCTTTAGCTTTCAAAGAAAATGATTTTTTAAGCACATTGGCAACCAATGCAAAAATACCAAAAACCATGGTGAGAATTGGTAAGTTCCCCCTGAAATTTCTCCATTGCGCATCAGAGGCATCCTATATAAGGAGAAGAGAAACAATATGAAACCAAACTACAAAAGACAAATCAATGAAATTTATTCGACATGTATGACAAAACCAGACATCAACTAACAAGCAATAGAAAAAACAAGTCGATTTTCAGCCAGTGCACCTAATTTCTCTCTTCGTTTGATTGTTAGCATTCAAACTTCAAACTTTCTACTTTAAGCTAATCTAATTGATAGCCAGCTGTTTTTCTGTGCCATCAAATAGAAACTGATACAATTCAGCATCAAATGGAACTGTCTATTTTTCATACAATAGACTAGTGTACTGTTTCAGTTCAAGAAGCACCAATTTGTCCAAATTATGCAAAAAATATTCATTTCCAATGAAACCATGAACTACAATAACCCAGTAGCAATAAACACAATAGTATTTCTCATCAAAAATAAAATCTATAAAAAAAAAATGCGATATACATTAAGGCGACCGGCGATCCAGCCAGGGCGTAGACCATAAAGCTTGGCATAATGATCTGCAATCAAATTAGCAGAAAACAACAAAATCAGTAATAAAAAAAAAAAAAAAACATAAATAGACGACTGCCGTAGTGTACCGTGGGAGAGCTGGAGAGAGCGACGAATGACAATGGTGTAGAAAACGACGGCGTATAGAACGAGAAATATGAGCTCTTTCTGCTGCCAAGAACTGTTCTTCATTACTGGTTTTAGTTTCTTTCACGAAATTGCAAATTCAATTCTACAGAGCAGAGAGCGTATCCGTATTCTGTTTAATTCTTTTCGTATCATTTTTACTTTTTAAATGTGGAATTCTGCATTTGAAAGTGCTCTCAAATTTGGAAAACAACCTCCCATATCCAATTTCCTATAATTGTCAATTAGCGATTAAAAATAATTACAAAAAAGTCCTTTAGGTTGGGGCTAATTACAAAAAAATAACCCAGAAGTTTTGAAAATTGCAAAAACTCCCTTGAGGTTTGATTTGTCTTACATTTTTCTCCTAAGAAAAACATTTCAAAAACTCTTGTGACATTTATAAAAGCAGTTACACCCTTCCTTAAACTCAAGACATGATCAAATCTGAGGGGTTTATTTCAATTTTGAAACGACTCTGGGTTTTTTGTAATTACTCCGAATATTAGGGATATTTTTGTAATTATTCCTAAAAATAAATTGAAATTAGTAAAATTATTAAGTATACATCTCTATTAAAATTTGAACATATAGAATTATTATTTTGATTTCGTATAGTACCTAATGGATAATAATTTAATTTAACCATATATCTATTGTTTATGTCTGACTGCTTAATATATAAATAAACAAACAAAAATATTAATCAATTTCAAATAATTATCTCCAAATTATGATGCTATTATAATTTATAAATCAACAAATACAGATATACATGTAAAATTAATTTATACATAATTCAAAAATAAATACAAAACCAATACATATAAAAATAATATCAAAATAAATTGCACTTATGTTGTCAAACAATTCTTTTACATTCTTATTTGTACTTCTATGAAGTCATATTTAATATCCGTTTTCATATTTTTGGTGAACTTTTTACTGATAAGTTTTAATAAGAAAGTAATAGTATATTTATACATTTTATGGGATAAGGATTAATAAGTGTAGGTTGAGCTAATGGGCTTCACACATTGGGTTGAACTAATGGGTTCACACATTAGGCCGATTTGTTAAGTCCCCAGGCGATTTGTTGAGTTGCATCGGGTTGATGTTAAGCCACAAGCATTGGGTGATCTATTAAGTTCATGCTTTGGATTGATCTGTTGAGTTCACACGTTGGGTTGATTTGTTGAACTCACGCGTTGGGTCGATCCGCTAGGATTATTGGCTGATTTGCTAAGATCATGCGTTGGGCGATCTGTTAAGCCCGCAAATTGGGCGATCTGTGGAGTCCATTGGTTTAGCCGTTAAGTCACTTGTCACATTGTTTTTATACCTTACTTATGGGGCTGAGCTGCTTCGGTTTCTTGAGTAAAGGAGAGGCTGATCCGCTGGGACTTATATAATTAGCGAGTGTCATCGAGAGTGGGCATGAAGGTAGTCGAAGTGATGACCTGAGTTTTAACAGGGCAGCTCGGGCTCGAGGTCTTAGGAAGACAAATTAGGGTTTTGGAGATCCAATCCTATCTTAATCATGAATGTGTTACCAAATCGTAACAGAATCTCGGATTTTATGGAAACCCTAATCCCGGCTAAGCTATAAAAGCCCAAGTCTAGGTTCATTCTTAACCTAATTACACTTTTTTATCTCTTATATGGTATTTGCACCTCTTTCTTCTTCCACAAGTTTCTGACTTAAGCATCGGAGAGAGCACGCTGGAGCATCCCTCCGGGCCCCCCTTTTGCAGGTTTCACGAAGGAGTTCGGTCGGAAAGCGAGTTCGTGGGAGAGGAGCATTTTAGGAGCAACCAAGTGGCGCCGTCTGTGGGGAGTTTTGAGCAAGGACGTGAGCTTCGAAGAATGGTGGTTATGGAGGATTTACGGAGGAATTTGGCGGAAGACCTAAATTGCACACCATTGGGCGATACCCCAGGAGGAGTTACGCATAAAAATGCTAGACCTCCGCCACCACCTGTGGTGGACGGTGATGGGCATAGGATTCCGAGGGTGGGGGTGGATGAGCAAACGCACATGTCTGGAGGAAGTGTTAATTTGGGCCTTATGTTTTTCGAACAATTGGGTGGTTTCATCACTAAAGCCGTCGAGCAAGCGGTGGAAAAAGAGGCTTAGGGATGTGATTCCGCCACCATCTGTGGTCCCTCCGGTGGGAGAAAATGTAGCCCGGACGCTGGAGGTCGGTGATAGAGGTCGGCGGAATGTTGCGGCGGAGGAAGTACACTCATCAAGAATGACGGAGCATACATCAACCGAGGATCAGGACTGGTCGGAGCGAATGGATGATCTCCATGGCGAGGTGAGGGATATTCGTAGGAGGGTCGCGGGAGCACCGGGAGGGGCGTCAATTCGGATTCGGAGGGGAACTCCCTTCTCGGATGAAGTAATGGCGGACGAGCTCCCGTCCTCTTACCGAGCTCTGAATTTCGAATATGATGGTACCACCGACCCGTGGGACCATCTCTGCCATTTTGAAAATGCTGTTTTTCTACATAGGTTCACGGATGGTGTGATGTGTAGAGTTTTTCCTACTACCTTGACGAAGTCAGCTCAGTAGTGGTTCAGTCAGCTTCGTCCGGGTTCCATCAAGAATTTCGATGACTTCAGCTCGGTGTTCCTCAATCAGTTTACGAGCTATCATAAATATCAAAAGGCGCCCCTAACTCTGTTCAGTATTAAGCAGAGGGAGGGGGAGGGACTTCAGAGTTATATACAACAGTTCACGGCTGCAAAACTAGAGGTTCCTTCGGCTAGTCCGCAAATCTTGGCTAATGCCCTAGCTTAAGGGTTGAAGGAAGGAGAATTTTTTGAATCATTGGTCATAGAGCCAGCTAAAACATTCGATGAGCTGCTAGCTCGGGCAGAGCGGTACATTAACTTGGAGGAGGCGAGAAAAATGAGAAGGGAAGAACGAGAGAAAATGAGGGATAGAAAGGAAGATCAGGAGAAAAAAGGATCCTAGAAGAAGCCGAAGTCTGAGGCGATGGGTGGACGGCCGAGGTACAAGAAATACACACCTTTGGCTTTACCTCAGGGCGAGGTGTTGGTGGCTATTGAAAGGCCCCCCCGCCTGAGGTGGTCGAAGGCACATTCGGAGGCACCAATGAAGGCGAAGTGTAAGGAATTTTGTAGGTTCCATAATGAGTATGTCCATACAACAGATCAGTGCACACACTTGAGGGATGAGATCGAGAGGCTCATTCAGGCAGGTCATCTAAGGGAGTTTGTGTATGTTGATAAGAAGAAGGAAAAAGGGGAGTACATAAGGGACAATCGCAGTTACAATCAACCTCGGCAGGAGACGAAGCGGAGGGGAAGGAAAGAGAAGAGCTACCTCCACCTCCGCCTCCACCTCGGTGAGCGGTGATCCAAATGATAGGAGGACCAGCGGAAGGAGACTCGAGGAGAGCTCGGAAGAGCTATGAGGGCGCAGCCGAGGTCGGGATCGGGGAGCAATTGGAGGTAGAACAGGTCGGGCCGGGGCCGAGTATTCAATTTGGGCCAAGTGATAGCAAGGGTGTCGTAACACCTCATAGCGATGCTCTTGTGACCACGGCCACGATCTCGAACTATGATGTGCAGCGGGTATTTGTGGATACTGGGAGCTCGGCAGATATCTTGTTCTATGGTTACTATAGGAAGATGGATCTCCAGGTCGGATTGGAATCGGTGGACACGGCATTGGTCGAGTTTGCGGGAGGAACCATCCAATCCATAGGTATGATTACTTTACATGTCTCTTTAGGTAAGGAGCCTAGTCGTAAAACTAGAATGATTCGGTTCTTGATAGTAGATGCACCCTGTTCGTATAATGCTATGTTGGGTAGACCGTCGTAATGCTTTCCAAGATGTAGTGTCAGTATATTATTTGAAAATAAAGTTCCTCGTGGGGGAAGAGGTCGGTGAGGTCGGCGGAGATCAGTACATGTCGAGAAAATTATATGTGGAGAGATTCAAAAGGCGGAGAGAGGAAATATTTTCGATGATGATAAAAATAAGGATAAGATAATTAAACTTGATGAACCGATGGAACACGTGCAATCTAATGAGGAGATGATGGTAGTTGAGCTGGTGCCAGGTGACCCTGATAAGGTCACCAAGGTCGGGAAGGGGTTGTCAGATGAGTTGATGGAAGAACTGGTAGGAGTTTTGAGGAGCAATATCGATGTGTTTGCTTGTTCGGCGAAAGATTTGATAGGAATTGATCCGAGTATAGCTGAGCATAGGCTCAATGTGAACCCATCATATAGGCCTGTGAAACAAAAGAAAATAAATTTTGGTCCTAATAAGGACGCTATAATCCGAGCGGAGGTGCAAAAACTATTGAATGCGGGGCACATCAAAGAGATTCAGTTTCCGGAGTTGTTATCTAACGCGATGCTAGTGCCAAAAACGGAGAATGATTGGAGCATGTGCGTGGATTTTCGAGACTTGAATAGGCAGTGTTGAAGAGAAAAAATGAGAATTAACTGCTAATGGTCGGTATAAGCCCAAAAAGTTTGTATGTTAACACAAACCTCTAGTGCATTCAATTTGTCAAAAATATTCATAATAAAAAAGTATTTTTTATCAAAATGAATCTCAGTCCCGATACATGATTATCTATCTCGAGCAATGAATCTTGGTCTTGGAAAATAATTTTCTATCCCGAGAAATAAAAAAAAAGGGCAAAATGTACAATTGAACTTAAAAATGACTAAAAAATCTTTGTTTGAAAAACATGGCTAAAAAATATTTTTATTATAGACAAATGGCCAAAAATCCGACGGATTCAATTTATTTTAGCTGCTTGGCCCATGTGCCTTTGCTTGACTAAACATATCAAGTACTCGACTAAGAAACTTGCATGTGTAGAACAATTTAATCTGATTAAGAGTAATATGTGATGAATATATTATATATTTGTTCGTCAATATACAACTTTCTTTTAACTTGAATGTAAGTTGTTCATTCAGTTCTAAGACAATATTCAATCATTAGGTTGTCATAAAGAGAAAATTTGAGAATGAAATACTAGTGGTTGGTAACAAGCCCAAAAAATTTATATGTTAACACAAATCCTCAAGTGCATTCTAGTTTTTGAAAATATTCATAATAAAGTTGGTTCATATTTGCTACATTTTATTTGGAATTGCTTTACACATTATTTTAGTACAAATACTATTGACTTTCATTCATTATTCATTTATTCTCTGTCAACCCCGATTTGTCTTGAATCTTCCTTTGCACTCATGGATATCTGCAACCTCCATAAGCTGCATCAACACAACCATAAAACAAGTTATTTACATCTCATAAGTAATGATAGCTATAAAATCACACAAGAACATAGGTATACATATGTATATGTATGTATAAATATAGATATATGGATATATATTGACAAGGGAAGAGATATATTACAAGGATCGCCTGCAATTGTAACACCAACATCAAGGTTGCATGTACCACCATTTTTGTAGACCAAATTCAGAGCATAACTCGCATGGCTTACTATGGTATTAGGATCAAAACATGTACCACCTGGTTGAATGGCTGTACAATCCACAACTCCACAAGCATAGTTTATAAATGCTTGCAATTTGTCAGATGGAGCATTTGCTTGTGCTATGCACCAATCATTGGCCTAGAGTAACATGATACATTTCAATTTAAACAAATTTTTGATTATGAAATTGTTAGCAATTGGCACTAAATAATATTTAAGAAACAAATTCGATGTTAAATTATAAAAGAAAAAGTAAAAATCAACTTACTTGTTTCTGACCAACTGGTTTGGAGTGTGTTTTAGAAACATATGCAACACTCAAAAGGCAACATAAGAGAAACAAAAGGATGTTATTTTTCTCCATAGGGACTTTATTTATATTGCAACTGTTATTCAAATTTTCCCTGTGAGAAAAGTTTGACAAGTTCATCGAGTTTAAATACTAGAGGCTACATGTTGAGTCATTTGCAATCAGGTCATCAAATTCATGGAGTATTCTTACAATCATTGTAATTTAGAGGGTATTATAAATACACTATAAATGTTTAGCTAATTCTAACAATATAAGGAGAATGCTTTTAACCTTTGTAATAATGTTTAGCTAATTCTAACATTATAATAAATAATTTGTGTCTATTCAAATTTATTTTGATTATGTTGAATATCGCCCATAAGTTATAAAAATAATGATAATTAAATATTAATTATTTTTAAAAAATAATGATATATACCAATTGAAAAAAAAAAAAAAAACTACTGCATAATTTCTTGCGTATTACGTAAAAATTTTAGTAAATTTTAACATACAAGTCTCTATGAAAAAATGCATGTCATATTACTCGTTCTTAATTAGAGAGCATGATGGTATATCATAATTATCATCGAAAATATATGATTTCATATTTAAACATCTTTGTCAAAACAATTTTAAATATGTTACTAAATTATAAGAATTACATTGTGTTAGGGAATAATTCATAGTATTCTTAGAATTTGTCAGAGTTTTTTAAGTTTTATTATGTAAATGTCATTGCATAACAATGAAAGGATTGCAACACCATAAACATGATTTCATGCACTTGTCTTGACTAAAATATTAACGTTTGAAAGGTTGTGAAAATTCAAAACATATCACTATTATGTGTTTTTTTCTATTCAATACAAGTATAATGTTTGATCAGGACTGTTCCTGGGGCAGTCAAAACGGGGCCACCGCACAAGCACCCCGTTGGCAAGGGCCCCGACGATCAGATTTTGTAATTGTTTAAAACATTATTTATTTATATGTAAAATAAAAACTGCATAGTTCGTTAAAAAGCGGTAGTGCTCTCCTCCTTTGCAGTGAGGTCGTGGGAAATGTTGTAAAAAAACGTTTGGCGCTAGTTAGGGCGGAGTTGAGGCCTAGCGCTGGCGGGAGTTAGGCGAGGTAAAGGAGCCTAACACTGCTGGCGGAGAATAATTGGGACTAGACGAAAATTTTTACAACAGAGGTCATGGGTTTGATTCTACATCAAAAAAATTACCTAAAAGTTAATTTTTTTTAATTTGTTTACCAAATTCAAGCATTTTAATATCAGCCTAACAAAAATTTATTTTTTATTTGTTTACCAAATTTCACTTTTTTAACTCAACACCCAAAAATAGAAGTTGAATAAATTGAAATACGATGTTTCATTATTTTATATCCGATCAATTAATTATTTTTCGTTATCTTGATTAATTAGTTATTTTTAAATTTTTATATGAAAAATTGTCCTTTTTTTCCACACCCAACCCTTTAAAACTAGGGTCGCAAATGAACCAAGCCGCCGCGAGCTATTCGGGTCTCGGTTCGACAAAATATTCGTTCGAGATCGTTCATCAAGTTTTAACGAGCCGAACTCGAGCCTAAAATTCGAGCTCGAACTTTTAAACAAGCCGAACTCGATCTTATATGTATTCGGCTCGAAAGTTCGTGAACATGTTCACATGTGCTCGCGAGCTTAGGCTCGAGTTCGGTTCGTTTACAGGCTCGCGAGCCTAGGCTCAAGTTCGGTTCATTAATTGAGCTCGTGAATGTGTTTGTTTACAGGCTCGTTAGCTTGTGTTCGAGCTCGGTTCGATAATTAAGCTCGCGAACATGTTCGTTTATAGGCTCGTGATTTATAGGCTCGTGAGTCTATGTTCAAACTCGTTTGTAAAATAATATTATTCCTTGTAACAAACTATATATCTAAGGATTAATGCTAGACAAAATATTAATCAAACTTACATAATCAAAATCGAACGAATCCAATAGTATAATATAAAATAATATAGTACTATATAGAATCACATATATAATAATGAGGTGTACTTATAAAAGTGCTAGTTTTGGATATTTTAAAATTATTTGGTTTTGTTAAAAATTAAAATATTAAAAAATAGTTTAGGGAACTAAGAAGAGTCTAAACAAACTAATAAAATTAGTATATCACATGAGACTTACCTAATAATAGTTATAAATTTAGACTTAGTAATTAATGTGATCATCAACCAATATTTATCATAAAATCATAAGAATATTACAAATGTTTAAAAGAGTATGTAAATTTTCAAAAATTTATAACTATCTAATAAACCAAATGAAACTAAAAGCATAATACATAATAATATAGTCTATATAAAATCACAAATATAATATCAATCATATATACTAAAATAAAAAATAAAGTTGTCACATGTTATTTCATCATCAAACTTGGATATTTGTTAATAACCAAGAATATAAAGGAAAAATAATATCAACTCTAAATTGTACATAGCTGACAAATAGTTTGGAAAAGTCAATGTCGATCCATTCAACTCCTTTGCATATTTTTATTGACAAAATTCTATTAGTTCAAAATCTATATTTTTTTGTAGAGATATTATCTCATTTAAATTAATAATATATTTTTAAATTTAGAAGATAACAAATTTAAAAGTAAAATAATCTAAAAAAAGACAAAAAGATTTTATTAGTTCAAAATTGATATTGTTTATTGAATATATTCTCTCATTTGAATTAATAATATATTTGTGAATTTAAAACTATCAAATGATATGTTTGATCAACCATATGAAACCAAAACAAAGTAAATTCAATAGTATTATAATATATATACATATATATATAACTATCTAATAAACCAAATCAAACTAAAAATATAATATATAATAATATAGTCTATATATAAGCACAAATATAATATCAACCATATATACTAAAACAAAAAATAAAGTTAAAATATGCCATCACCTTATTAATCTTGACATGTGTCAACTTTTCATTCTCTTAATGTCACGTGGTGCTTCACATTTATCTATGTGGCATTCTATGAACAAATTTAAAAGATAATAAATAATCCAAAAATTATATCATGATTCATATTTGAAATTTAATTTTTTAATATTTTCCATATTAAATAAACTGCAAAAAAACAAACAAAAAGAAAAATTATTGGCATTGATAATTTTTTAATAATCGAGAATATAAAGAAAAAACAATTCAACTCAAATTTGTACACAACTCACAAATAGTTTGGAAAAGTTTAATGTCGAGCCATTTATCTCCTCTCGCATATTTTATTGACAAAGATTGTATTAGTTCAACATATATATTTTTTTATAGAATATATTCTCTCATTTGAATTGACAATATATTTTGAATTTAGAAGACAACAAATTTAAAAGACAAATAATCTAAAAATCAATGATTTTATCTATACTATTTTTTATATTATATTATATTATATGTATAAATATATAGAAAATGAGAAAGGAAAAAAAAATAAAAAGATTTTATTAGTTCAAAATATATATTGTTTATTGAATATATTCTCTCATTTGAATTAATAATATAATTTTGAATTTAAAAGATAATAATTTTAAAAGATAACAAATAATTAAATTTCAAGGATTCTATCTACGCTATCTTTTGAAATTTATTTGTGAACAAATCACATGTAACACACTTTGGTGTTACTCTAATTGAAGCATATTTAAAAAGTGTTGGTTTGGAATATTTTTAAATTATTTGATTTTATTTAAAATTAAATTATTTTAAAAAATTGAATTTTTTGGTGAGAACTAAAAAGTATTTAGTCTAAAAAACCAACAAAACTCGTGTATCATATGAGAGTTACCTAGTATTAATTATAGATTTTGACTTAATAATTGATATAATTATTTTATCATAAAGTCATAAGCATATTACAAATGTTTAAAACATCACATATAAAATTTAAAATATTAATGTTATTAATAATTATCCAAAACTAAAATTTATTAGTTAATTATGATTCTGAAAACTTATGGTAATTTCATTTATGGTTTGCTTTTTAGTAATATGTAAGATTTTTACTAACTCTTATGCATTTGATTTTTACTTTTTAATGCTACAACAAGTGATTTAATTTTAATATGAAATTTGATTAAAAAAATAAGGACAATTTAACATATATTTTAAGCTTTAACGAACTCGAACTCAATCTTTAACGAGCTCGAATTTGAGCTTAACCATATAACGAGCCTTTACGAGCCGAGCTCGAACTAAGCTCGTTAATATTTAAACGAGCCTTCAATCGAGCGAGCTCGTTTAAGCTTAAACGAGCCTTCAACGAGCCGAGCTCGTTTAAGCTTAAACGAGCCTTTAACGAACCAAGCTCGAGCTAAGCTCGTTTAAGCTTAAACGAGCCGAACTCGAGCTAAGCTCGTCGAATATGTTAAACGAGCTTTTTACGAGCCGAGCTCGAACTGTTCGCGAACTAAATAGTTTTTAAACGAACTGAGCTCGAACTCTATTAGGAAAGCTCGAATCGAACTCGAGCCGATCCAAAAACTAAACGAGCCGAGCTCGAGCCTGTTCCTGTTCGGCTCGGTTCGGCTCGTTTGCAGGCCTATTTAAAACATAGAAACAACCATGTGTTTGAATTGCTTCATGGGATGGTAAAAAGCATAAACTATTCTATCACTATTGTAATTTGTAAAGAGTACAAAAGAAAGTTGAAAAAAATGAAGCATTGCACATCTTCTACAACTCTCTTCATGATCAAAATATTTTCAAGTTAGTATTGTCTTCGGTCCAAGTTGAAAAAAATGAAGCACTGCACATCTTCTACAGCTCACCTTGATAAAATCTGATGAAATTTCTGCATTATAAAAGAGGTACCCACCCTTTTTGCAAAGGGTAGCCTTTTGCACTTGAGAATTTTACTGGCCATTTATTTCACACAAATTTATAATACTAGCTGCATTATATATACTTGATAGGAATCTTGTTGCAGAAAAATGATGTCTCACCAATAGTCTTTACATGAACACAAACCATTCTTAAAGTGATGAAAACGAACACGATCTCTTACTATAATTTCTCTATCGTAAGCTTTCGAGACAAATTTGGTGAATGAGTGACAATCTTTACACACTCTTAGGTTCTTCACAATCCGAAGACAAGTCCTTCATCCGTTCGCAACAATCCTAGAACTAACGCCAGCTTTTCGCTGTGACAAGAATCACTTTTCTCCTGGAATCGTTCGAACTCAGATTCAGAAACTACAATCATCAAATTTCCCACATAACCAACAATAGTAGCCTCATGGACCATCTCTTCTAATTTTCCATATATTTTCTCCCAATCAAAATGGGAGGTGTCATTTACGACAAACTTATGAATCTGCCCATCAATTTCGATCCAACTCCAGCTTTGAGTCGTCGTTAGGCCTTCGTGTTTTATCAATTTCCTCATTTTCACCACCCCATGAAGATCTCTAGCGTCGGTATAAATTCCAGCTAGTAGCATGCAGTCGCCAGCATTCAACGTTCCCAAGTTCATTTAACTTTCTCATCGCCTTCTCACCGTTATTAACGTCTTTATGAATCTTACATGAAGCTAAAAAGTTCGCCACAGAATTGTACTATTGAAAATTCAGAGTTCTCAATAACTTCAAGTGCTTTATTTAGCTTACCGGCACGCCCGTATAAATCAACCATGCATCCATAATGCTTGACATTTGGTTTCAAACCAAACTTTGAGCCCATTAATTGGAAGTACTCAACAGCATCGTTCACCAAACCCTGGTGACTACACCCACATAGCAAACCAAGAAACGTAACAGAGTCGGGTTTCACTCCAGCGATCGACATTTTCTTGAAAAAGAAATTGCTTCGTCCCGAAACCATGCACGCCATACCCGACTATGATTGAGTTCCACGAGAAGATGTCTCTCTTTTTCATCTCATTGAACACATTAACAGCCTTGTCTAAGCTACCACATTTGGCATACATATCAATGAGTGCATTTCCCACATAAACATTATCCAACAGCCCTTTTCAATCCCCAGCTCATGCAACTTCACACCGATATTCAGGGCACCTACATGAGCACAAGCAGATAGGAAGTTAACGAGACTGAACCCATCAAAACCAACATTCATAATCTTCATTTCATCAAACAGTTTCAGTGCTTCATAATGAAAACCCATCTGGGAATAACACGAAACCATCGAATTCCACGTGACTAGATCCCTCTCAGGCATTTCATCGAACACCCTTCTCATACTATCTAATTCCCCAACCGCAGCATAAGAGCGTATCAAATTGGTACAAACAACCACATCTAATCCATACCCAGATCGTATTATCGACCCATGAATCTCCTTACACTTACTTTCAGCCTTAGTTTTTTCACATGCCTTGAGCAAGAACGAGAAAGTGATACTATTGGGGGGAGAAGTGCAATAGGAGACCATGTCATTGTAATAATTGATGGCTTGTAGAGCATTTGGACTCTGAGAAAAGGCTTTGATAATAGAATTCCAGTGTAGTGTTAGTGGGTTCTTGATTTGGTGAAAGATGATTTGACAAACAGGTAAAGAATTGTGGACAGCGTAAGAGTTCAAAAGTTTGTTTGAAATGGAGGGAATTGTGAAATAACCGTTAGTGATGATTTGGGCGTGTATTTTGGCAAGTGTGTGAACATTATTGCATTGGTTTAGGAGGTTAACAAGCATGATCCTTTCAGTTGTCATTAGCAAAGTAAACGAAAATAAAAATATTGGGGGCGATTGTAAATAGTGTGGTTGAAACTCTGCCTTGATGTCATAGAATAAAAATCCAAATCACCTCGCAAGGCCCCTCAACTTTCCAGCCAAAATTAATTAAATAACAATAGAAGTGAGACAAAATAGTAAAAGAAATAAATTTATGGATTATTAATTGCCAAAAATACCATAAGGTTCAATCTAATTACCAAAAAGATTATCATTCAAAACTATAAATATCCACTTAACATTTGATTCTATTTTTCAAATTGCACCCTTAAGAGAAGTTTATATTAAGTAAATACAAACCTCAAGAAGGTGTTTGTAATACTATATAAGGTGGTAATTGTAATCTTGAAAGTTAATGGGAGTTCTTTTGTAATTAGGCTAAATTTCAGAAGTAATTTTTGTAATTTAACCCATAAATTAATGTAAACTCGAACATTGCCTGGATGAATACACAGTAGAACCTGTATACTGTCCGAAATCCCAAAAGGCAAAAGCTTAAATAGTTACAAAGGCTGCTACATTTAACAAAATCAGTCAGTTTTGGTACTAAATATCGATGCAAGAACTTCAACTGCCAATTTAAGGACCGCAACTACTTCTTCTTCTTAACTGCGCCAGCCTTGGTCTTTTTCTTGGCAGATTCTTTCTCAGTTTTATCAGTTGTCTCCTGTTATTACGTTTAATAAACAATCAGAAAAGCAAATGAGATGTATCATAACAGCCAGCCATGTGACAAGTAATTTGAAAAAAGCAAAACAAATAAGTGTGCACATGACTCCTTCCCATTGTTGGCCTTAAAATTGGTGTACAGACAAAAGACCGTGATTTTAGAGCAGCATGAATCACACAAGGATTACAGAAAGGGTATCTTACCAGCATATAATATGGTGAATTCAACTGGATATGTGCTATATAACTAAGAGGGACATACAGTTTGCTCTGAGAGCTACTGCGTATGTGCTCACAGGTATATGACTTCTCATTGAACTATAGATACTCTAGTAATTCATAACTTGAAGTGGTATCAGAAACTCTCTCATGTAGTATTCCATTGAAAAAGTAACAATGGATCTAATTACTAACGGACAACAATATTTACAGTTAAAGAGTACAGAGAGCTCTGGAAAATCACAATACAAAAAGTCTTATTTAGCAATTAAGGTGGGTTAAGTTTTCTATAAAAAAAAAATCGATAATAAAGTTATTGTCGCTATATCATTTCATACACTGTACTAGTTGCAACAACTTTGTTAGTCGCTTAACTACGGTGTAGCATAGTTATATATGGTGAATTATATATTCGGATTCACCGAGGCTTTTTAATTTCATGTGCCACTGCACAAACTTCTGAAAACATCATGGACTGGTTCAAGTCAAACCCAACAGATGCAAGGCACTACCAATGGCCTTAGGTCTGTGAAGAAAATGATGCTTTCATAGCATACACCTTAAGAATGAATAGAGGTTTTGGAATTGCAGGAATACATCTAGTTCCCTAGTCCCAAAAGTCATCGTAACCTTTTCGAGTAGTGATTTGTAAAAAAAGTCCAGAAAAAGGATTAGACATTAAAGATTTCCAATGAATTTAAATCCATCATAATGATTGAAAAATTAACTCAACATAATTGCTAATGAATTTGAGATTCATAAAACAGAAAATTATAAAAGAATAAAGCAAAAAACCGAAGTACCAGACATTGTCAACAAACCTTCAAGCAAAAAGCAATAACATCAAACATTGACAATTACCTCTTGTAAGCAGATAGGGATACAGATCAAAATATGCAGAAACAGATATATTCAAAAAAAGAAATTTAACTTTTTGAACCGCTCTTAAAAATCCAGGGTACAAGAAGATAGCTTTTAAAAACAAATACATGAGATTATGAGCAATACATGTCAGCTTGGGCGAAACCATAAATAAAATTAAATGACAGATAATTTTTACTATTAAAACATCATGGGCAATAAAGGCTAACAGTAGCAAATTTCACCTAGAAACTAAAGTCAACAGCCGATGGAAACTGTCATGAATCTTACTACGGAATCATAACTGAATGTCCAACCTAGCAATCACAAAAGAATTAATGACAACAATGAACAACATACCTTTCGTTTAGCAGGTACTGATGCGGTAGCAACCGGTTTAAAGAATGATTCTAACCTGTTAAGAGAAATAGAGTGAAAAAGAGATACTATATCAAGGTAAAATATTAAATTGGATTTTTAATCATTCAATCGATTCATACCGCCCCTGAGATGATTTGTTCTTCGCTGCCTTGATCTTTTCTATTGCCTAAACAATACGGATTAGACAAAAATGTGACATCATTTCTCTTCTCTGGCAGTAGGGGGGAGGGGTGGGAAAGACACTATAACATAAACGAAAATGGCCACATACCTTAGTTATTCTGTCACTGTTGAACCCATTTTCATTTACCAAAAAGCTTATCAAACCCTGAAAGAGAAAAAGATATAATGAGTCATCAAACATCAAATTGTCATACAGGAAAAAGCCAAAACCATCTAAAAATGTTTTCCAAAGTCAATCACTTCTTCATCTGGAGGAGACCACTTAAGCTCAAGTTGATCATCATCAATGAAAACTGCTGGTTCTTTAAAGAGCCTTCGAGCCTCTTGATATGGCCAATCGTCTGGTATTTGGTATCTACAAGAATAAATATATAAAAAAGTTGTCACAAAAACTTCAACGGATGAGAAGCATCATATAGACATGCGCGTGAATGTAAATTATCATGAAAAAACAAAAATTACTTGCACAAAACAATAGTAATATAGCATGCACCCTCTTTCCTGTAATTTTATTCTACCAATTTAGTGAAGTCAGATAAATAGTCAAGATCACAATGCATGCACTTCGACTGTCTTTGAGAGAGAGTGCAAGATAACCTCAATAATCCTCGATGATTTTCAAGGTGATGCATTCACTTTTGCTGGATAATTCTAGTCCATATAATCATTATAAATCATAAACATGCAAGAAGCACCCATCCGAGAGAGATAGAAAGAATAGAGCACATAAACCTATAATCCTCAATGATTTCCAAGGTGATGCATTAACTTTTGCTGGATAATGTTGAAGGTAGTAAAGACATAGACACATATATATATACGCACATTTGCTGGGCAGTGTTGTAGGTGGACACGCAGGCATAAAAATCATAAACAGCCGAGAAAGCAGGAACTTCAACCCAACAGATACAAATGGAAAATAAGGGCTCGTTTGGTTTTGTTTCCAAGATGAATTTCCTCCAGCATCTTCAATGACCTTTGTTATGTGTGAAACTTGAGATTATGTTTGGACGAACGACATAAGACTTAGAATATATAGGTTTTAAAAAATGAGAAAATGTTTGGTTGAGTGTATATTTCGAGAACAAGAGCTGAAAAATGAGATTGTGTTTGATTTAATGTTGGAATTGCTTTTTTAATGGACTCAAGAATATTATATTATTTATATTTGTAAGTGGTGGGCCCATGCTGAAATATTTAAAATGTAAGAAGATAATATGTGTAACGATAAGTATTATTCTAAATTATGTGTAATGATTGTGTCTTAGTTTTCTAAAAATGGGAAATAGAGAATGAGACAAATATAAAAAATATGATCTCAGTCTTCTGAACAGTTACAACTGGAAAAAAGCCTTTGAAAAGAAAAACAAATGTAGCCTAATATACTCATTAGCTTGCATATCCCAAATATGTGACTCTACAGAGCTAGTCACTACTGCAACTCTCCCCCCGGGGTAATAAGGAGAGTTTGATTCTGAAAAGGGCGTTCAATCTTAGTCATGAAGTCCAAGGTAATAATTAATAAAGAAACCAAACAGAAACAAAGTAAGATATATGGC
The DNA here is from genome assembly GCA_016081115.2 of Rehmannia glutinosa. Taxonomy (NCBI): domain Eukaryota; kingdom Viridiplantae; phylum Streptophyta; class Magnoliopsida; order Lamiales; family Orobanchaceae; genus Rehmannia; species Rehmannia glutinosa. The sequence goes on from JABTTQ020003253.1 coordinate 791,233, forward strand.
ATAGTTGAAAGGGTTCTTCATTCCAATTGTATTGCTTATTAACTACTTTATTGACAGTCCTCTGGAATAATTAGCTTTTACAGCATTCTCATCAAGTAAAAAGCTGGATGTTGAAACATAAAACTTACTTGGAGACTAAACTACTCACATTTAAGTTAACCCCTACTGAAATGAGAAACTGCCCATAGGTATTTTTTGAAAAATAAAACAATTACACATCCTCCATTTGAATTAACTGAATCAGAAAACTTTAGCATTTGAGAAAACTATGTAGAACCTTTCTTTACTGATATTCTCTAGGATGTTCTCGATCGAGCCATGTTGGCGAATCAGCTTCAAAGCAGTGAGTCCCCAATACCTGGGAAATAGAGCTTACATGAATTAAAATCGATATTGGGAAGAGGATTTTTGTCCGTGCCCGCCAGGGCTGAGGGTTAGGAGGTAAGACTGGGAAAGAGCATAATCACATAAAGACAACATATGTGACCACATAATGCGATTGAAATTCCCAAAATACCTAGTTAAATATCAGCCAGAGTCGTTTCTGAATCTTATTTTCAAATTTAGCCCAGTGCAAGTTATTTTCCTGATCAAATTTATTTAGCAGCACTGTCACAAATTCAGACCCCTCTACTACAAGCACTTTCCAGTTAACCCAATGCATTACCAGCAAGCCTAGTACACATATCAATTAGTTATTTTCTCCTAATTTAAACGAAGGTATATGCTTCCTACTTTAAGAAATTAACCTTTTTAAAAAAAAAAAAAAAAAAGAATGCCCAACACAAGATAAACAAAAAAGTCTTTATTTTCTTGGAGTAAGTTATTCAAATTCCCTAGACAAACACCATGAACAAAATGTAAGGCAATCTGCTGTTAGATTTTGATGATGATAAGTACTGAGGCAAATTGTTGTTAGATTATAATGAGGATAACTAGGCTAAGACCCTAAAACTCTTGTAAAGACTAGTTCAGGCAACTCAAGACTAGTTGAAGAAGCAAACTTCTCATCTCCAGTCAGGTATTGTTCAGAAGTCCAGATACTGAACTGAAGGACTCACTCTGGAGTGGAGCATGCAAGCTGCAGCTGAGTAAAGATGAAATTGAATACTTACGGAACACTGCATTGAGCTGATACAGTGCTAATGAGGTGGAAACAGTCCAATTCAAATGGATCAATCTTCAGAAAACGACATATCCACATAGAAACGACAGTTGAAACTCTTGAATCTCAAAAATTAGGGTGACGACGACAAGTGCATAGACAGAGGAAGGAAGCACTGAACAGGAAGATTTTCTTGGAGCCCATGCATAGAAGGAGAGAACTTGAAAACAAACTTTGAGCTTGCAATTTTCGAATTCAAAAGAAGCGCAATACTCCGAAGCATCTGAAGCAGTTCACTAACTCAGTATTACAATTTTGCAATTCAGTGTAAAGGGTGCTAAACGAACACATGAATATCTTTAGCTGTTAGCTTAACTTTAGGTACGCGAGCTAATGAGAGTTGACTCTTTGCAGAGTACTGAGTTTGTGCAAGACTTCCGTACTAGAAGTAGAACTATAAAACTGGGAATCTCTAGTCATTCCTCCAGACATTAGGCAAAGTGGACTAAAAGAATTATACAGCGTTCGAATCACTAAAAATATGTGCTTACTTTACAGTCATTGCATTCTTTAGTGCACTGATCATAATGTTGCTTTGACAAAATGTCACTAATGCTTTAAATCAATGCATTTTCTCTTATTTCTGCTGTCCCACTCAACTGACACCTGAATCAAATCTTAATAACTGTTGGAGGGTGTTTGGCTAAACTTATTTAAAAGATCTTACAAGCGCATTCATCTTATAACATTTTGGATATTATTTAAAAATAAATTGTTGAAGTGTTTGGGTAAAAAATGAGATGAGCATTTAAAATGTTAGTAACGACAATTTTGTAATTTAAATTAGAGATTACCAAAATTAAAGGAGGTTATTAATATAAGATCTCCTTTTGGAAAAAGGTCGGGATCTCTTTACTTCTTTAGAAACAGCTTGTAAGCCTTTGAACAATTTTTGTAATATAATTTTATAAGCTCTTTCAGAAAAATATTACTAAACACCGTGGAGCTCATAAGCTCTTAGAACAACTTATAAGATGTTCTAAAGAGCTTATAAGCTCAAACAAACACTCTCTAAGTTGATTAATTGAACTTAAAAGTAGTATAGTAACTCTCAAACAGAACACATAATAAGTTTCCAACAATGAATACAAGCGTTTAATTAGCAAATTCTGAAAGATCTATTCCCCTACCCGACCAACACAAAGCAATATTACCTTTAATGCTATCGCAGTAATCGCAACCAGAAAGAATGCAAAGGTCTATGAATTGATCCATTGTGAGATTCAATTCCTCCAGAACCTGTATGATATCAAAGTGTCGAAAACAAAAAAATACATAGAATTGAACGATAACTTCTTAGCACCTTTGAGACTTCAAATTCCATCACCGGGATTTTTTGGAACTAGGATCCATCAAATGGCGCAGAAACCTTGGAGCTCCAAATGTGAGGGAATCCATGTCTTCGAGAGGCAACAAGATAGACTGATGTGCAAATAAACTTCGGGATATATTTATGGAGCATATTTAGTGATCACATTTATCGCCTATTTAGTGATCACATTTATTGAGCTGAATCACTTTCTTACTAGAGTCTGAAGTCATGATTCTATGCGTGCTCGATGTAGACGTAATATTTTCTCGGTTATTTTCGTAAGAAATGGATATGTAAAATTTCAATTATCATTCCTACAAAAGTTATTTGGCAATAACATGAAATAATATGCATATTAGCATCCAAAATTCATTATGTATCACGACAAAAATAAATACCTTGTCTGTTTTTTGCAAAGTGCACATCGTGCTTCCGCTTCGGAAGGAGCCTAAGCAAGACGCCAAGTCAATATTATCACAAAAGAACCATCTTACTCCCACTCCAGGAGGAAGGATGAAGTTTCTTAAGCCATAATACAAGGTTAGATGTACGAACTATGTGAAAGCAAACAAATTTTATTGAACTATAATTATTGCATCACCTCTATCACTGGTACTCCCATAAGTCTAAGAAGCCTTTTGGTCTTCATTGTGTTGCTTCGTGACTGTGTAAATAAAATGTGAATGTCCGAAATTGCTTCAAATATGTAGCTCCCTAGTTATGTTATTTATGCAAACCTTAAAGGAAGGAAATAAAAGAACATGAACGTATTAAAAGCCTTTTGCAGTCTTCATTGTGTTCTTCATGACGTGTAACTAAAGCGTGAATGTCCGAAATTGCTTCAAATATGTAGCTTCCTAGTTCATGTTATTGATGCAACGAGGAAGGAAATAAAAGAACATGAACGTATTAAAAACATAGGGACATAAGTATCACATGATTCAACTATGCATTGTGGCAAGACATGCTTTTGACCAGTTGAATTTCAAAGTTCATGTGAAGCTGAATTCTTGAATTCCATTAACTTCAAAGAGAACATGGCCGTTGCCAGCTACCAGATGAAAACTCATCATCTTTTCCGTGTAAGTAGTACTGATGAGTATTTCATGTACAACTAAAAAGGTTGAACATATCCCAAGGTTATTTTTTGGTCATGCCTTTTCAGGAAAAAAAAATATTTTTCTTAAAATTATAAAATGGGTCCATGTACCCATACAGAGTTGACAGAAAAGTTATTGATTTAATTTCTGATTAAACTTATATTAGTTATTCTAATTATATGAAATTCAAAGTTTCTCACGTTCATTAGTGTTTATGAATACACACACATATATACATTCTTACAAACCTCCAACTCGAGAATTGCCTTCAACAAGGTATGCATTACATAAAAGAGCCAAGTATATTAAAATTTATTACTATAGAACCAGACAAAACCACAGATCTGAAGGGTCAGCAGAAATCAAAGCATTCTACAAGCATACCTTTACTGTTCTTTTACTGAATTTTTCAATATCCTCCTTGTTCCCAGTCTGTAATGACAACAAAAACAGTACATTGTGAGACAAAGGGAATCGATGAGAAGAAGGGTCATAGGGGTTAATCAGAGGGAGCAGATGGGAAATTAGAAGAAAGATATAAAAGATTATTTTGTGAAGGTCTTCATATTAAAAGATCAACCTCTAGAGCATCATTTAGGTCCTCAGTAGCATCAGCTCTTTTCGAATATCTGCAGTCACCGGAATAAAAAATTAATGAGTGTGATCAACAGTCCAAGATCAATAACTGAAAATAGGCCAAACAATGAGCGAAATTGGAGCATCAAATACCGTTTTGCAAGTTCTTGTTTCTTTAGATCAGGAGGCTTCCCATCAAAAACATAGCTATAGTACCAAAGACCAACACCTTAGAAAAGCTCAATGATTTTCAAGATATGAAATAAGTACCAGCATTAGGAGGTAAGGAAACAAATTACACTGGTTTGATTCCAGCTTCCAAAAGTCTGATTGTCCTTGTGAACATCCCTTGCAAATGACTAAAAGAACACAATTAAAAAAACAGTACAACAAATACAACAATTAGAATGGATATTGGGATATCAAATATAATGTAAACTAATCAAACTACTATCTCTTTAAGATGTATCCTAATGACTAATTATAAACACATCAATGTCTGTTTCAGCTGCTTGCATGAGTGTGTGAATGTGGGACTTCTAATATTTCTCAGACAATAGTTTCTGTATTCACTTATATAAATGTGAGGATAACAGCAAGAAACTTGCCTTCCTGGCATACTTTTCGGATCAAAATGCTATGAAATTAAATTTATGGGAAAAAAAGACTCCAACTTAAAAGACAAAAATAGCTTGCTACAGCAGTAACAAAATAGATGTAGAGCCTTTACAAATTTTGTAAATAGGCATCTTTAGGACATAGATGAGCAGGTGGTCCTTAATTTCAGATAGGACTTCAATTATTATCCATTTTTGTATATTAATTACTGATCCCCATGAAAGAAACCAGCTTTCAAGTAGAAGTCGAATACCTAGTCACTTCACCAGATTCATTGGTGAGCATTTCAGTGCCGCTTCTTCCAACGACAATCTGCAATTATCAGTCACCATAAAATCGTCAGCATTACGTGTCGCACGGAGTTTTTTCCATTCCATTCATTACACTATTTTATAACAACTAATATCAGAATCTACACTCACCAAAACCCATATATCCATACCTTTTGGACTAACTAATCTATTTAGCATGCATAACAGGCTACCAAACTACAAGCAGTTGTTTCTAAGAATAACAACATATATTAGTTAATTCACAAATTAAACATGGTCAACAGACTCACTAACTTTTTTCAGCGAGTCCCAATATCATTTCTTCATAATTAGATAAAGATTGTCTTTTTGTTCATAGAAATTAGAATTGCACACATACTCGGGAGGTGAATACACACAGAAAGGGGAGTATACATACAAGGAATTGGTATATGCTCATGCTGGCATCAATGGCTATTTTCCGGCCAAAATAGCTCTCAAATTTCTGCTCTTTCATCGCCTTCGGTGCATTGTCCGCTAATAGCTTCGTTAATCCCTAAAATCGCAACATAGCAAAATTAAAGTTTACTAAATGAAATATATGTGTGTGTGTGTGTGTTACAGTGGAGTTGGACTGTCGGCGAATTGATACCTTTATTCCCATTTGATTTTGCAGAAAACTACGGAAATCGCAGTGAATTTGTGTATACGGTTAGACAGAAGTGGAAGCCGGGAACTGGGAAGTAGGGTTTTTGATCCTTTCCCGCCTCTTTTAGAGAGCCTTTATGTAGATAGACATTGACACGTGTGTTCTAATTTTTGTTTTATTTTTGGTAAGACAAATATGAAAAATTATTTGAATTTTGTGTTGAGAAGCATTCTGGAGTTAGACACAATGAAAAAAATGTGTAACTCTTCATAAATTTTGACAGGTGATAATTTTTTACACCAACCTAACACGTTATAAACGAATTATATTTTAGGCTTGTTACGTTCGAACCAAAATGGGGTCCAACAATGGGGAACAGATTTTATGTTCCAATTTTGCCCTTCATGTTCTACTACATTGGATGGTGGATATGTGTCAGTAAAATAATCATGTTAGTTAATTTTTTAGATGTATTTACATGTGTCAAATATTTAATGGAATGGAACATGAAATAGAATAGAAAATAGGAACAGGAAATCTGACCCCCCAACAATAGCCTAGCGAGGAATTATTTGAGGGTTGGTAGCGATACATATAAATAGGGTGGGCTAGATTAAAAAAACAACAAAAAATCATATAAATTATAATTATTTTTTTTTATAATCCAAGTATTTTTTTAAAAAAAAATTGTGTCCGAATAATACAAATAATAAACAAGTTCGTTTATAGTTAACCTAAAATTACCCGATTAACCCATTTTGTGTTATTGTGTTGTCTTTGTGATTTTCTTTTTTTTGATTGATTAAATGGGTTGTTAGTATGATAATTGAATTTTAAAAAAAAATTGGCTAGTATCTATCAAAATAATTTCCAAGTTTAGAGTTAACTCATATAATGGGTTATTCGTATTTTCATTGGGAAAGTTATTAATGAATAAAATATTAATAATTAAAATCAATATCATAGTATTATTTTCTTGAAAAGATAAACTTTTATTGATATGAGTCGCCAACAACGCAGTATTAACCACAATAAATCGCATTCTTCCCATACTTGAAAAGCAAGCGAAAGAACACATGATTTACTAAGGAATGAGACACATTATTATGTTGTCTATGAATAAAAACATATGAATATGCCTCTCGAGCAATGATACTAAGGAGTAGATGTCTTCTACAACAAAACTCACCTCATCATCAAATGGAACTAAGTCGACGTTACATGTTGAAGATGCAATACTAGAATCAGTTTCTACCGTCTATATAGATAAAATGATTTTATTGACAAATTCCATGCCTTCAATGATAGCTGGTCATTATGTTGTTGTAGAGTCGAACAAATCAGCCATTTACTTGGACAAACATGTCATCACCAAGCCGTCAAAATCACGAACCACTGCGCCATATCCGACGAATAATTAATCCATATGTACGTAAGCATCAACATTAAGCTTCAAAGCTACTTGAGGGAGACGTTTCTGGGCTAAATGTGTGTTTGCATGAGCAGCAACATGCGAGCTGGTTTTTCTATAACCGCCACTTTAACAAGTATAAAGAATCTACCTCGTCATGTCCATAATATCCTTTATGTTAGTCAATGCATTATTAAAGATTTCATTATTTCAGGCACTCCAGTTAACCCATAGCAACATAACAAATATTTCTAATTCTTCCACCCTTAATGCCAACTATGCACCAACATGAAGATATTGGAAAGAGTCCTGGTATTTTTCTATAAACGACCCTAAACAACTGGAATCCCAAGCTTCTTTAGCCACACTACCGTCACTCAGTGCATGCTCAAGGGATTCCAAATTATAGTCGCATAAGAGACAATTTGCACAATGCAAAATACCTCATTCGTGGGGTTGTTCACCGCAAAAAAAAAACATTATTATAAGCTCTCCATGCAAAGATTTTGAATTTGCTAGAAATCCTCAAATTCTAAAGACGTTTCCACCAACCCAAGTCAATTGTACTATCAGAAGTGATCACAACCAACTGAGAGGAAATAATCACTCGATATCCAAACTTGATTGAATGAGGATTTGATTTCTATAAATGCCAGATATGACTATTTTCAAATTATTTCATCCTTAAGGGAATATTCAAGATAATATCACGACCAATGGGCATAGAATACTATTAATTAATAACATTTGTATACCATGACTGATTATAAATAAGATTAGCAACAATCAAGGGTCTATCTTCGCGAGGAATTGTGAATGGTTTATAAGTAGAAGGTTTGTGTAATCATGGATTACCAAAGATATTTCTACTTAATTCTAGAAAACAAACAATAATCCACCATGCATAAGAAGGACTACAACCAAGCGAAGCATTAAGAATAGAGAGGAAAATGTTTAGCATTAAGGACATGACAAAACAGAGAATTATTAACCAGGACACACCATTCTTTTTTAGCTAAAGACACTTGATTAAATAATTTCAAGTCTCAAAATCCCATTCCTCTTATGTATTTTGATCGGCTAAAAATTCCCAGCGCATCCAATGGATATTTTTCCGATCCTCATTACCGCCACACCAAATTTTAGCCACCATAGCTTTGTAACCCATGACCTACGGAGCTAAGAAGTTTGATGGTACTCATAGAAAATGTCGTAGTAGCTTATGCCACAACTTTTATAAGAATCTATTTCCCCCCACTTGAGAATATGTCTGCCTTCCTGGCTTTCAAAACGATTTGCAACCGTTCATTAATAATATTAAAGGTGTGTCTTTTTTGTTTTTTTTACCCACAAACGTCAGCAAACCAAGATATTTATTGTCGGAGCAGTTTAATAATGATACAAATTGAATTGCTAGTTGACGTCCACATAGTTGGGCTAAACGAAATCTAAGACTTAGAAAAAATTATTTGTTAGCCCGAAGCTTTAGCATATTGATCGAGAATGATATGGATGGCCTCCGCATCATGTTGAGTAGCTCTGCTAAAAATAATCGCATTATCATAAAAAAATAGATGCTGATTCTGGGAGCACCAAGTGCTACCGGAATGCCTCAAATAATATTAGTGTGCTCGTGATAACGAATCCAGATTGAAAACTTTCCATACAAATGGCGAAAACATATGGACAACGGACAACCTTGTTGCATCATAGCGGAAGACCTTTTAACTCTATCATAGGCGTTACTCAGATCAAGTTTCAGTCTCATTAGGCACTGTGCTCTTTTTGAAATAATCATTGGGAACATACAACATCATATTATTTATTTATTATTATTATTAAACTGACTGAGTGACTGGTAGGACTTAAAAAAAGTAAAAACAATAATAGTAATTAAAAAAAAAGGAAATATCATCAGCAATCATAATACCAACATCATCCCGCCTATTCTTATCTGTTTATTTAAAAATCAAAAGCTCCTCCCCACCCCTGGACAATTGCAATTACAAATAAATTCAATTCCATTTGCCCTAATAATCCTCTCGAAATCCCCTCTCATGGAGAACCGGGAGTGCCGGGTCTGCAGCTCCGTCGACCCTATAATCCTCCACAACGTCCCTCACCGAGGTGCATTCGCCTTGCTCTGCACAGCCTGCGTGCTCCGCCACCACGGCGGCAGCTTTTGCCCCATTTGCTTTGACGTGTACGAGGATACCTCCAACAACGGCGGCGCCACCGCTCAGTCCCGCGTCATGTGCCACCACTGCCCCGCCACGGCCCACCTCGCTTGCTTTTCTTCCACCCGCTCATCCTCCACATTCCGCTATCTCTGCCCCCAGTGCTCCAATCCCTCTTTCTCCTTCTTCGATTACAGACCTGGGGCTTGCGCTTCGGATGGCAGCAGCGCAGTCGGTTTTACCAAAGATTTGGGCAGGCAGTTGCTCTGTGCCGCTAAAATTGTCTCTGTATCTGTGCACAAGGCGGCGGCCGTGGCTAGGGCTGATGCCGAGCGGAAAGTCAGAGAAGCTTTACTTGCTAGACGAAGGGCTAAAGAAGCTATTGAAAGGGTCGCTTATTTGGTAGCCAATGAACAGATACAGAATGAGTCCGACGTAGACGATGAATGATCCAATTAAGCGAGCATAGAGGTCCTTATAGGAGGATTAAAATTCTCCGATAGTTGAGTTAGAATTCTTCAAGATAAGAATTGAAGTCCATTCAGGTTCAATTATTTCAAATTTACGTACTCTGTCCAGACTGTTTCTCTCTTATTTTTGTTTGTTTATATGCAAAGATCGCTATGTACCAGTCATGGCTCGCTTGGGTCTTCGTTCTGTTGCATTTTATGAAATGTATATACTCAATTTGTTTGATTTAATGGTTGGAATTTTTGTGCTTACCTCCTAGATAGGCCAGGTCAAGACTGGTACCCATGAGCTTTATGTTTATCTTTCTTTGCATCTTAACATGTAGAAAATTGAAGCTATACTGATTGCTGAAAAGTACCTGAGGTTAAGGTTGCTAGTATTTGAATTTGTTGTCACTACAAATGTGTAAAAAATCTGAAGGGTTTCTGGCTCTGACTAATATTCACTCAGATTCCAGTGCTTTGAAATACTGCATTAATGGGCCATTTGATTTTGACAATCCTTCTAGAAAATTGGTAGATGGCTGTGAACTCAAGTCAATTTTAGGAAAAATGTCAGCTTTAAGTGTAGTACTAAAGTTCATGCAGCAGAATGAATGCTATCATTTTGAAAAATCCGCATTAGTGAAACATACTATCATTTATTTAACCAAAGGGCTTTTTATCAGGTTGATATCTATCTAAAACGTGGATAGTTTGTTCTAGTTATTCTCTCTCACTCTCCTTGCTAGGGCCAGAACTTGTTTCAGTGTGGGACTGTTAAAGTCTTAAGCAAAAGGATTAGTCAAATTTGCAGCTTAGCGATAAAAAAGTCCAGTTGTAAAAGGATGTTACCTCACAATCGTAGCAATAGCTGGAGAACCTCCTTTTAAATGCGTGTTACTTTATTGGAATATGGAAGTTAAGGATTCTTTATAGGACAATGTTGCATTGTGAGTGTTAGATTCTCAGGATTTGATAAACAGAAGTGAACTCATAGTTATTGAAGCGATAGTTGACGCCAAGGCGACAAGTCATGGCATAGGGATCAGTGCCCAAGGCGACAAAAAGGCGATGGCCTGACCATGCAAGGCGACAACAACTCAAAAACATGTTATATACTTATATTCTTCTAAAAATCAACTGCAGAAAATAATAAATCATATCAAACACCAATATCAATCATCAAACGGGTTTTTTTTACTTGCTGGTTTTGACTTTTCACATTGCAAACTGGTTTTTGGCCATAGAGCCCTAAAGTTTTTAAGGGTATTTTCAGTAAAAATCCTTTTTAATTTTTTTAGAAAAAGAAAAATCCAAATTTGCCTTGGAAGGAAAAAAAGCCACGCTTTTAATTGCCTTTCGCCTCCTAAAAGCGAGGACTAGGCGAGCCAGGCGGTGGCTTCACCATTTTGTGGCCCGGAGTTGCATCGAGGCGAGAAACTGTGGCCTGTGCCTAGGCCGGCTTTTAATAACTATGAGTGGACTGTTGCACAGTTAAATATTACTACTCAGAAGCTCCATTTTCCTGTTAGCATAACTGTAAAAAGTGCTTTTAAATATAATTGCTTGTGTTACGTGGGAAGGTGTATATATTTGAATTGATGATCTCTGAAAAAAGCTGGAAATTGCGACTCATTTTGTAAAGCAGATTGTTGAATGATTAATTCATTTGGCGCAGTTCTTCAGTAGGATCATAGTTGTTAAAGGCGAAAGGCGCACCAAGGCGAAATGCCTCTTGGAGCCTGAGGCGCAAGGCGCAAGGCGAGGCGCGCGTCTTTTGTACATGAGGCGACAAAATAATAAAAATATTTAAAATATATATATACATGCAGTTTTTAGGCTACACATAAGCAAGTATTTCATAAAACACACAATTCATAGGAAATTCATACAACCAAAACAACCATCAAAGCAAACCTAACACACAAAACATAACACAATGTTCATAATCATCATTCATCAAGTAAATCCACTCAAGAGACAATAGTAAAAAAAAAAAAAAAAAAATCAATCATCATCAAACTCCACATCCTCCTCCTCATCCTCTTTGTCATCCAATTCTTCAATTTCAGTTCATCCTCTTCTCCATAATCTTCTTATTCTCCAACTTCAAATTCACTCTCATCATCTTCCTCATCTCTAAGTTCTAGAGATGACTTAGCTCTCATAGTCGCACGGGAGGAAGATCCCTTTGTTTGTTTACCCCCTAAATTAGAAGTTGAGGCGGGTGTAGTGCTTTTGCCTTTCCTAGTATAATAATTAGGCTCTTCAACTCCCAAGAACTTTAGAAACTACACCCCAAGTCAAATCATCATCCTCAAACACCAACTCATTTTCTCCATCATCGTCGAGTCTCCTTCCATTTTTCCCATCAACCATTCGTTTGCTATCATCAATGTCGTTCAAACAAATAGGTCAATTCGGTCGGGCATCATATCGCATCCTTAATTTTCGATTGTACTTCACAAAGACCAAATCATTCAAGCGCTTTTGAGCAAGTTCTATTCCTTTTTTTTGTTATGAATCAAATAATAACAATATGTCAAATGTCACAAATTAGAATAAGTTTGGTAGCATAATAAATTAGCAATTACAAAGCAAATACCAAATAATTATGTTGATTGTTGATATTTTAAAATATTTACTTACATGCTCAAAAATGCTCCAATTGCGCTCATGACCAAGCACTACAAGTGAGATCGAGCACTTTAATGGCAAACCTTGCAACTCAGGAGTATGTTTTCCATAAGACTTCCACCATTCAAATTTGGAGACTTCAATTTTGCTTTCCTCTGTCTAACGGCTATAGTCAATCCAAATAGCCCTCTTCCTCATTGTGATACAAAGAAAGTCGATCGTAAATCTTGTCTTGCTTTCACCGCATTTGGAACCAATCTCTCCAAAGCTTGGTAAAAACCAAGCGCAACTTCTCCATCTTTAGCTAATTTGTTGCTCGAGTCAAGGAAGTGCAGGTTTAAGTAATATCTGCAGCATGCAAAGGGTGATGAAGCTGACAATCCCACCTCTTGTCTATGATCTCGAAGATCTCTTTGTACTTTCCATCATTCTCCTTAAAGGCATTCATAATAGCTTCTTTAGCCCTATCCATAGCCTCATATATATATCCCATCATAGGCTTCTTTTCATTATCAACCCATCTAAGAACACGGACTAAAGGGCCATATATCTTCAAGATATAGACTATGCTGCTCCAAAATCTAGGTGTCAAGATAATTTTAGCAATCTTCTTACCACCAATTTCTTTAGCCCCTTTGCTACTCCTCCATTCCTCTGACAGAAACATTTTCCTTAAGTTGTGTTTCTGTTTGTGCATCCTTACTAGTGTGAGGTAAGCAGTAGCAAATCTTGTGACTCCGGCACGAACAAGCTCTCTTTGGCCCGTAAACTTCCTCAACAAATTCACCACACTCGACGCACATAGATATAGGCATTCACACTCATTGCTTTCTTAAGTGTTGTCTTAAATTCTGACAAGTTACCAATATCCTCCATTATCAAGTCTACGCAATGGGCAGCACACGGAGTCCAGTACAAATGTGGTCTAGTGGCTTGCAATAATTTTCCTACAAAGAAAATAAAGAGATTGGTAAATGCTAAGAAAAGTGTAATTAATGAATAATGAATAATGAATAATTATAAATATGAAAGATCAAAAAAACAAATTTCTTACCGGCATACACATTGTTACTCGCATTGTCAGTGACAACTTGAACAACATTAGCTTCCCCCACACGCTCCACAATTTTATCAATCAACTCAAACATTTTAGCCCCGGTCTTTGAATACTCAGATGCATCAACAGACTCAAGAAAAACTGAGCCCTTCGGTGAATTTACAAGAAAATTTATCAGTGTTCTTTGTTTCTTGTCGGTCCAACCATCTGTCATGATCGAACAACCATATTTAGCCCACTCCTCTTCATAAGATTTCATCATCATTTCAACACTTTCAACTTCCTTCTTTAAAAGGGGAACTCGCACCTCATGGTAAGTAGGTGGTTTCATGCCGAGGCCATATCGTCCAATAGATTCGATCATTGTCCCAACGTTCCATTATGCCAATCAATTAAATACCGAAAGTGTATATAATAAAAAAATTAATAAAAGAAGTAAAGAACATTAAGCTGTAATCATATAAGTAAATGAAACAGAAATTATATTAGTAAATGAAACAGAAAATTAATAAAAGAACATAAATAACTGAAACAGTAACATATATTAAACACTACAAAATAAAAGAACATTAAGCTGTAATCATATATAGTATTTATATTATACACTAAAGAAATAATCCTAGCTAAACACTGAAATTATATTAAAAATATAAGTAAATGAAACAGAAAATTAATAAAAGAACATAAATAACTGAAACAGTAACATATATTAACAGAATACAAAAACTAAAACAAAAAATATAACAAAGCATAGTTTTTATTTTTAAAAAAATCAGTAAAATAAAATGAAATAACAAAAAAAAAGGACAAAAATACCTGGGCTTTGAAGAGGGCTGGGTGGCGCAGCTCCGGCGGTGGGTGGCGGAGCTCCGGTGGTGGGTGGCGGCGCGGTGGCAGAGCTATTTGAAGTCTGCAGCCTTTTTTTCTTTCTTAAGCTTGAACTCTGTTTTTAGCTTCTGTTTCTAATGTTTGGTGGCTGAAACTCTTGGGACTTGGAAGATAATTAAACCCTAATTCTTAATACTTTATAAAAGTGTCACAACATATTAATAAAAGTGTTAAACACTTTCAGGTTTCTTAAAAAAAGATAAATAAAACTGTACACTTTATAAAAGTGTCAAACCAAATCAATAAAAACAGGGCATTGGAAGAAAGGCGCGCCTTCTCATCGCCTTGCGCCTCCGCCAAAGGCGCGCCTGGCGCGCCTGGGCACCGCCTTCAGAACGGCGCCCGCCTTTGGTTCCCAAAGGCGATGGGCTGATCGCCCTGCGCGCCCGGCGCCTGAGGCGCGCCCGAGGCGCGCCTTTAACAACTATGAGTAGGATCACGGAATATGGTATCCTCATTTTCTGTTGCCGTGGAATATATGATATGCCTGAGTGAAGGTATTCATTGTGGTGAAGATGGCATAGGATCTTGAGTTGAAAAGGCCTAAAGCTAATTCCCATATTTTAAGTTATACTGATGAATATGCAGTGTCCTAGAATTCCCTATCTTTTGTTCACTTAGTATGATATTGTGTTTCAGGTTATGTACTTCTCTAGAATTTTTCAGTCTGCATGTTTTGTGCTTGTGTGCTGTCAGAAAAAGGTTTTTGTGCTTGTTTCTCTATTTATTTATGAGAATGCACTGATGCTTGAAGGGATATATTTTAGCTTTCTCCTACCTGGAATCAAGTTTTTCATAAGCTGCTGCCCAAAACTAGAAAACCACAATCAGTTTGAACCGAAAAACATTTGCCTGTTGATATAGTGCAAGTCCAGCAACCAAGCCCTGCCATGTTGTGATTAAGACTAAAGTGACTTTATTTTGAGTTGTTGATATTTTATGTCAAGAGAAAGGACTCAAGTAGAGAAAGAACCAAGAAGAGGTTAACATGAAAACAAAACACGTCAAGGAGAAAACCCTTTTTCCATTTAATCACTTGTGTGGCATGTTGTGCTGTAAAGAAGTTTGGAGGAACTCGCTCAAACTGGGTTGAAACTGAGTGTAGTACTTTGTACGATGAAATGGTGATATATTGACACGAAAATAAAGGTCATGGCTTGATTGGCTTCAGAATGGTGTCCAACTTTCATTAACAGAAAACTACATTCATGACTGCTAAAGTATGTCTTTGATGATCACGAAAACTTGATACTTATACAGTACTCTTCTTGGGAATGAAGAGAAACATGCTTGGAAGGGGAGGACAAGTCATTAACTGTTATATTGCTAAATGGAATGCTGTCCTAGCAATGTGAGCAGAAAGTCAGGTTTCATTACTTCACGCAGCTTTATTTTCTTTTCCTCTTCTAGTCGGTAAGTTTATGATGATATTTGCTCTGTTATTTGTGGATTTCTGAATAATCAGGAAACTTCTGAAAATTAGACTTAATCCCCCAGAAAAATGTTTAAGAATTTTCACATGCTCAACGTCTCTTTCGTTTTGATCCTTTGAGGGCCAACCTCTTTTATCATGCCAAGATCCATGAGGATGGCATAGTTACAATATTATCCATCAACATATCTGTAGCCTTTCAACATGAATGAATCCCAGGCCGTTCAAGATTTTGATAATTATATTGGCATTAACCTTTTCATTTTCAGGAAATTTACACTGTTGCATGTCACCATGGCTAAAAAATCCAAAAAAGTTATGTTTCTCATTGGCTCATTGCAGTGCCAATATTTAAATGTGGCATTTTGATTTTTGTTTGACAAGGCTCCTGGTGACATCATTTTTAATTTTTTTTTGGTTATAATGTGAATTATGCGTCATTGGATAAAATAGAGATATGCTTGGAAGTGATACATATATAGTACTGTAACCCCTGTAACTATCCATGTGATTTGTCACTCCATTATTGAGAAACTGACTGAAATGATGATGTTTTAAGAAGAGTTTGTTTGAAGTTATTGGTTTAAGGCTCATTTCTTTTGATTTCCAGAAATGAGACAAAACCAAATTCTGCATCAGTGTGATTCGATAACAACAATGAATACTCACATGAGAAGATGCTAACTGAACTTTGTTACACCTATCAGAAGATGCTTTGGTTGTGTATACTGATCAAGCACTTGATTTTACCGTCCAACCAAGATAAACATTTCTTGAAATCTAGACAGCAATGGACATGAAAATTGGATCAACAACCACATATAACCCAGACTTGGATATAAAAATTGAGTCCACCAGAATTCATAATTAAGCCAGATTGGATTATTCATTTCATGCTGCAAATAACTGGTTGAACCAAATTGATTACTATTTATTAATTACTCAAAAAGAATTAGACGGAAACATCACTTTCAGATATATGTATAGCTAATGGAATCAAGAAATAATTGCACAAGAGCAATTTATCAAAAAATTCCAACAGATAGAAAAAAAGGAAAAAAAAATGTTTCTTCCCTAGCTACATCCTAGGAAGGGCCTCAACCTTCATTATTTGATTGGTATTTTCCAAAGATGCCACCAATGGGGTTAATTCGGAGATAATCCTTAACACTATAAATGACAAATTGAGATGTCTCAAGTTGGTGAAACTAATCTTTGAGTCTTTCAATATTATATATTCTCAAGCATAATGTGAAAACTGTCCATAATGATGATCCAAAAAGGAGGCTCCTAATTAATTAATTAATCAAAACGAATATCCAAAAAGCCATCTCGTAAAGGGACTTAGCTAGCTTTGTGCCCACTGGCCATATATAGATGACAAAATTTTACAAAGTTGACGTTTATCTATGAAGTGAAATAAAAGATGAAAACAAATTTATAATAATAGACAGCATCTGAAGTGAAAACGTAGCTGGTATCCGAATGATGATGATGAAATCATATATAGACAGAGAAAATAGAGAAAGTGACAGAGTGAAAACAAGAAGGCGATCAATCACATGCCAATTGACGTTACATACAACGTATCTTATTGCCTATATCTATGATGTTTATGCCCCTTCTCCTTCATTCCCATATTATTTCACATTCTCTTTTCTCTAACTTTGTCACTATTCGTTTCAAAAAAAAAAAAAAACTTTGTCACTATTCCTCTCAACTACTAGCCATGGTGAGTGCGTGTTTCCTCCCCCACAATGATAGTTTAATAATGGATTTCTAAACTAATGTTTAATTAATTTAACAGTCTGCTGGATTTTTGGTTATTTGTCTATAACAAAAATGTGTTTTAGCCATATTTTTCTAACATAGATTTGTTTAGACATTTTTGAGTTCAATCGTCCATTTTGTCCTTTTCTTTCTCAATAACGAGAAATGTACCACATTGGTTTGTTTTTTAAAAAATGGTCGAGTAACTCGCGCTAAAGGATACAATGAGGGTATAATGTCATTTTTCGTCAAAATCGCTAAAAAACGTGAAACATGACTAGCTTTTTTTATTTTTAGAAATGTAAATGACTAATATGGCATATATTTACACTTAACTTTATGCCATGCAAGCAGGGGGAAGACGCGGAGCCAGGTTACAACACCTTAAGCACATCAAAAAACAAAGGGAAAGGAGGTTTTAAAGCTACATCTTTCATTTATGGTGAGCTAATAATTAAGTTTTTGATCTTGAACTTAATTCTTTTCTTGCAAAAAAAATGGTTGATTATTGATGATGTTTATAAACTATATGTTATAGCTCTGTTGGCATTGGAGAACATGGGTTTTGTTGCCAACATGGTGAGTTTGGTCCTGTATTTCTCGTACAAGATGTACTTTGATCTTCCCACCGCAGCAAACACACTAACAAACCTCATGGGATCAACTTTCTTGCTCTCCGTTGTTGGTGGCTTCATTTCCGACACTTACATCAACAGGTTCCACACCTGTCTCATTTTTTGGGATGCTTGAAGTCTTGGTAAGTACATTAATCAATATCATTGTTGTACCTCTCATTCAAGCATTTATACGTTCCTTTACACTCGCTGCAAAATGTTAATCAACCTAGTTCGGATGTCCTTAGCACCGAACCCGTACGTGTCTTACAGGGTCCTAAGCGAGATTTTAAAAATGAGCCTTTATAGTAACTGAGGGTTTTATCTTAAAATATTACCTTAATTATGGCCGAAAAATCAGTTGTAATACTAATTTTAATAATAACCATAGGAAATAATTACTTTAGCGAGATAACATGACTACTTAAGACTGTAATATGACGGTTAGACAGTATATTAGAACAATCAATAAGTGGAAATTAATATGCCGGCAAGACAACGATATTTCAATAAAACCAAAAATCACAAATCATATCAATTAACCGTATGTTTCATTGTTTTCCTCTTAGGCTCTAGCGATGATGACAATCCAAGCTCACACTAATAGTTTGCTACCGCCGCCTTGCCCTGAACTAAACTGCGGTTTGAAGGGCGGTGTGGCCATACACTTCTACACTTCTCTGTGTCTGTTGGCTCTGGGAGTAGGCGGCGTTAGAGGGGCCCTTCCGGCCCTTGGTGCCGATCAATTTGACGCAAAGGACCCAAAGGAAGCCAAGGGTCTTGCAAGCTACTTCAACTGGCTTTTGCTCAGCACAGTTACTGGTGCATCGGTTGGAGTTACTGTCATTGTTTGGATTGCCACCAACAAGAACAATCAAAATTGGTGGAAGGGGTTTTGTATCACCACCGTTGCTGCCTTTGTCGGTTTTATCTTTCTTGCGATCGGGAAGCCTTTCTACCGTCTTGAGCTCCCAATAGATAGCCCTCTTGTTAGAGTTACACAGGTATATATATGTAACCATGTCTTTTCTTCAATGATGTTTTATCTGGTGTTTCAATTCAACTTGACGATGTCATTATTTTAGACGTGACATTCATCTGGTTTCAATAAAACATAAGATGAAACATCGTAGGGAACACTTCAATGTCCTTCTATCTGCACATTCAACTTACTTTTCTCCTATATTTTGGTGTTCTTCCTCTGATCAGGTTATAGTCGTCGCGATAAAAAATCGCCGTTTGTCGCATCCAGAGAGCCCGAGTGAGTTGTACGAGGACAACGAGAAATATTCAGAATCCACAACAGCAAAAATTGCTCATACTGAACAATTTAGGTACTGTTTGTTCTTACACTACTTATCAAACATAAATTAAGCCTAAAGTATGAGTTTTTAATATGGTAGTTTTTACAAACGTGACAATCATCGGTGCAGTGGAATAATAGATGAAACACCTTTTGTAAATGAACATTCCCCAACTTATAAATCAAGTTCTTGAAACAGAGAATCATCGATCATTTTCACATCAGATTAATCCCGACTCAAATTTTGTGTAATAAAATATATAAGACAAATTATTACACCAAATAATTAACATGTTGTTTGTACAAATTACTAGAACTAATTACTTTGATATATATATATATATATATATATATATATCACTTTCACTAGGTGTCTAGACAAAGCAGCAATTCTCCCTGAAAACACAGAGCCCTCACAATGGAAAGTCTGCACAGTGACACAAGTAGAAGAAGTAAAAGTCCTAACAAGAATGATGCCAATCATAGCCAGCACCATCATAATGAACACATGCATGGCCCAACTCCAAACATTCTCCGTCCAACAAGGCTACCGTATGGACCCTTATCTAGGCTCCTTCCAAGTCCCGGCCGCCTCCGTCCCGTCATCCCCTCATCTTCATGATCGTCCTCATCCCAATCTACGACCGGATTGTCATCCCCTTCGCCAGAATTCACCAAACACCCATCAGGCGTAACGCAGCTACAACGTGTGGGGGTCGGCCTAGTCCTCTCGGCCCTGTCGATGGCCATTGCTGCATTGGTGGAAGTAAAAAGAAGGCATCAGTCTTTGAAAAATCCGTTACAGCCGATTAGTCTTTTTTGGCTTTCTTTTCAGTATGGCATTTTTGGGATTGCTGATATGTTTACACTTGTGGGGTTGCTTGAGTTTTTTTATAAGGAAGCTCCCGAGGGAATGAAGTCGCTTTCGACGTCGTTTACGTGGATTTCGTTGTCGTTTGGGTATTTCTTGAGTAGTGTTTTGGTGGACGTTATAAACGCGGTGACGAAAACGGTTGCGCCTAGCAGACAGGGGTGGTTGCATGGGGATGATTTGGATAGGAACAATTTGAATCTGTTTTATTGGTTTTTGGCGATTTTGAGTGTTCTCAACTTTTTTCATTATCTGTATTGGGCGATGTGGTACAAGTACAAAAACGACGGTGATCAGAAGGTTGTTGTTGGTGTTGCTGGCAAGGATGACGGTGTAGCAGCACAGTCTGTTAGCGGCGTGCCGTTCCTTAAGGCGGCCGCGGCTGAGGATGACGTGTCTAAGGCCACGAATGGCTCTCCGGTGGCGGAAACCGTGGGAAAGAGTGATAAGAGTGGATATCAGCAGTGTGTGTGTGTTTTTCTTTTTCATTTGGCATTATGTGTGAGATTTTTGATTATGTTAAGGTATATGTATGGCTGGATTTCACATTTAGATGCACTAATTCATACAATAATACTGTAAAGAGGCTTATGAGGAAATGAAGATTTGTTCTTGATGGCAAAATAAAAGTTGTTTTTTCATTGTAATACTTTGTTTTGTAGTCTCTCTTTGGAGTAGCCTGTTTGTTAAACACTTTTCTAATGACTAATCATTTTCGTTGGAACATGGACAAAAGTACTTCTTTAATTCCTTACTAAACTTTTTATTCAGAACTAATTAGATGCTTTCATGATATAAATAAAAAATAGTTGGGAAAATTAAGATCAAGATTCATCTTTGTGTTGAGATATCAGATATAGTGGTTGATAAGAGTATAATCAAGAATTGGTGGAAAATGAAGAAGTGGGCCTTTAGAGAAAGTTGCCCAACCCAGGACACCACGGAATGGGTACAGAAAATAGTCGAACACATAGGAGGTGTTAACTGTCAGTGATCAATGGGCCTATGACAAAGGCCAGCTATAGGGCTACAGAAGGCCCATCCATATTCATTGTCAAGATAAAAATTTTGGGCTAGGAAGTCCGCAATTAGTTTGTTACAACAAAAATAAAAATAAAAAAAAAATCACAACTTTTTTTTTTTTTTGACATCTAAATTATAATGTGAAACTTCTAAATAGAAATCATATTATATAGTAAATTTGTTAAATAGATCCAATCATCAATAAAAGATTCGAAAGATATTATCATAGTATTGTCTATAAACAATATATGCAAAAGTTTAACATTTTAAATTATCTTATTTTATTCTAATTAATTTTAAAACTTCAGATAATAATAATCATCATATACCCATATGGTTTTTGTCTTTTGATGGGAAGGCGTCCAATTTCCAGCTGGTGTGGGCTAGATACATGGATTATTTAATCATGCTTAGAACATGTCACACTCATTCGCCCATATTTCATATAAAACTTTGTTTTTTTTTTTTTAAGTTACATCACCTGTGACTGTAACCGCTAGAGCCTAGGATGCTGAAAGTGATTGGATTAGCTGTATCCTTGTTTTTTTTTTCTTTGATAAAAGTTGGGATTAATTGAACAAACTCAATTTGATTAACAAAAATATAAAATGTGTAAAAACTTAAGTTACCTAAATCCGTCTTGTGTTTAATTCCATAACAATTCGTCCAAACTCAATTCTATTAACAATCAAATTAAATTTAAATACAGTATTTCACACTCATAAACTTAAGCATGTTAGGTTCGACTCAATACATATTGTGTGTTATGGAGTGTGGACTGTGGAGACCAACAAATACAATCAGCCAAAAAGAAGTGCACGCAACAATTGGACCAAACTCACGTGCAACAGTGGGCTAATGTCTCATGACCACCTTCCGTTGTTGGATTTGCTATGATTGTCATTTTGACCATTCACCGGTTGATTGATAACAACTAACTGGACATGATTACTTATTGATCCCAAATTGCTCCGCCTTCCTAAAAAATTATTTTTTCGAGCTCCGTCGCCGACCTGCACAAAAAAGGGGGCGGAGGATTGCTTTCCAGCCGTCTATCTCTCACGATCTTAAATCGGAAAAGTATTCAACAAAAAAAGGCGGAATATAAAGTGAATATAAAAAGTGTAATTAGAGTTAAAATGTACCCGCACTAGGGTATTTATAGCTTTGCCCTAATTAGGGTTTCCGTAAAATTCGGAGTTTGTTACGATTCCAGCAATGCAATTTGATTACGATAAGATCAATATTCCTTCCAGCTCGAGACGATATGAACAACTCATTTCGGCGGTCGAGATTATATCAATAGTCTCACCTTATCTCTTTAGAGCCAACCACCTCAGCCCAAAAGAGACCAGAGTTCGGCCTCTCCAAGATTGCTATGGCGCTCCCACTTTATGACCCATTAATAGAGCGAGCTCTTACAACTCAGCCCTTTAACAGAACTTAATTCAACTCAATTTATTCACTTGAACAACTCAGCCTAGTGATGTGATCCTCTAGATCGGCCCAATAGAGGAAATTCAGTTCAACCCATGAGGTCAGCCTATTTTGACTCTCATCAATTACCCTTTATGGGTGGCCTCGAAACAACTAGAGTTCTTGAGGTCAAATGTCTACAATTTAAATCTTTATATATGCATTACTTAGCGGAATATGTTGTCTGAACTTTGATTAATGTGGTTTAAATGACTGATGTAGTTTGTAGAATATTGTATCAAGTTCGAGAGTTTATCTAGTGTGCACCAATAATTAGTTGATAATGTTTTTCATTATAAAAGAATTATTATATGATTACAATTACCATTACCAACAAAGTCGAAAACGGAATATGTTTGATGTGTATTTGTCCCATACACATGGATAATTCACGCGGAGGAATTTTAGGGAATATTTGGTGTTTTGGGTATTTTTTAGAAAAAAATATTTTAATAGAATGTATTTGAGATATAAGGTAAATGTTAGTTATTTGGAATGAATTGATGTTTTTGTTTAATATTAATGAATGGATAGTTTGTAAACAAATCATATATTTTCTTAATAATTGTGTATTCAATTTTATCAAATAAAATATATTTTTCATGTAAATATATTCAACTATTTTAAGTTTGGACAGAAACTTTTTCTAAAACCTAGCAAAATATTAAATATAATATATTATATAGTTATCAAAGCTGGTGTAAAATCAAGTAGGAACATTTTATTTTTTGTGTATGAATTTTTATCGAGCTTCAAAGTTGTATTTGAGTTTGGTTTTAATTGTTAATCAAACGGAATTTGAATAAGAGTCGAACACAAATCGAGCTAAATGGTATGATTTCATCGAGTAATGTTTTATTATTATTTTAATTGAGTAGATCTTTAAGTTTTATGGAATAAAAAATTACTCAAATTTAATTTATTAAATTTAAGAAATCAAATTTAACCGGTAGCATTGTTGAGACTTTAGAGGCTGTTGAGTGTTGCCTCACACTCACAAATTGCAAAATTAAAAAAAAAAAAATTCATGCTAGCATTTGGTACTTTTTTTTTTCTTTTTTTGAAAGCGATAGCATTTGGTACTTACTTAAAACTTAAAGATCATTTCCTTTAAACAAACGAGTTGATAAAAATAAATAATAATAATTTATACAATCAATTACTTGCAGGCTCCAAAGACCAAAATTTTATTAATTTGGTTTTGGGCAGAGTTAACTGCTACTACGCTCATCTCTTTTTTATCTTTCAAAATCTAGCCCTTTTTGCTCTTCATCTAAATAAATCGGTTCCCAAGAGACGACTTTTATTTGTCCCCAAAAGGTAGCTTTATTTGTCCCCAATAGATGTTTTTTTCCATTAATAAGTTTGTCCCGTATGTGGGATTTTGTTGAGAAGATGAGATGAGTTATTATCCAACGATACGTGATGAAAAGATTATCATCTTTGAGACGTGTTTTGTCTAAGCGCTCCATACGTTGCAAAACTCAAATTCTACATATCAATTAGATCTAGTTAGGTTTAATTTTTTTAGATCCGTATAGATTTGTGATCATGTAGGGTTTTCAGAATTGTTTTTTTTCGTTGTAGAATCAATTGTAAGTTTCTTTTGATGAATACATGAAATTTATATTGATTCTAAAAAAAAGAAATTGCTATTGTAGTCTATATATATGCAACGCCAAATTAAGAATTTATAAAATGTATTCTATACATCACTTATTTTACTTACGCCAAATTAAGAATTTATAAAATTTATTCTATACGTCACTTATTTTACTTTGAATAATATACATATACGGACATTAGTAAAATTAGATAATCTCTATAGAATTTGAATATATACAGAGTAATTGGATTAAATGGGAACCACTTCATGTGTAAGTCCGTAGGACTAATCCCAATAAATTAATTAAGATTTAATGATTAAGATTTTATTCTTGTATTATTAGGTGGTATGAGACTAATTTATGGTATACTTGTCCTTCTAAATATGCAGTAAAATTGTTGAAGGTTGACTTGAGTTGTTGCAATAATTTTTTGATTCGTAAATTTGGTTTTTGAAATAACTTCAATTTAAATGCTTAAATGCAAAATTTCGTAGCGCAAAATGATATGAGTTTTGTTCCCTATGTTGGAAGAAATAATATGGCGTAATTTATTTTTAAAAAGCTTGTGTTTCTTGGAAAATGTAGAGAAATTTTAAGTGAAGTGAAATTTTAATTGAGGACAGAATGAGAGAAATAAGAAAATTTACATACAGATAATTAATATTAATATGCATTTAAAAGTTGTTTGATGCACATTTAGAGATTCATTGATGCACATTTAAAAAGACAAAGATGTGAATTATCAGTGGTCACATGCGCAACACGTGTTGAATCCGACGAAGAATTGAATTTCAGGGCCAATATTAGTTCTTGATGTGCTAATTTTCTTTTGAAGAATGTTCTAATTTTTTTTAAATTATAATCTTAAACGCCAATTTCAATGGGCTCAAAATTCCACCGCCCCATAAATACATAAGACTATATTTGCATTTAAGCCTGGAAATAAAACCTATGGATTTTTTTATTTTTTTTTTGTAAAAGAAATAACAAATCTTAGAGGGTGCTCTAAGTTCTAACAAATCTTAAAGGGCTGAATCGGTAAAAATAGTGCCAAACCCTTTTTTTTTAAATAAATGAAAATATATAAAAATAAAGAAAAAGTCCGATCACAAGCCGATCATGTAGCAAAAAAAAATAATGTTAAAATCAGAGAAAAACAACAAAAATAACTTAAGAATGCAATTTAAATGAAGGGCGTATATTTCTAGAAGATTTTGAATAGCTATTGCATTCGTCTTTTCATCACGTCTTTCGAAAGTATCATCTTGATGATCCGATAAATTTTGGGATATAGCATGTGAAATATCGGCCCAGGATTCTCGAGCCGCAATGTCATAGCTTTGATAGCTAATTAGCTTTTGAGGAATCACATGAGTGAATATCAAAGCGAGTAGTTGAGGAGTCACTTAGCTTGATCTTTAAACCTTCCAATTTATCTACATCAACTTGAAAATCAAAGTTAAGAGGATAGTATGATATTGGAGATATTGAATCAATCACGAAAAAAGCGTTTCATCACTCTCTTCCGATTGCGAACTTGATTCAACAACATCGGAATAAACCACAATAGCTAACGGATTATCTTGCGTCTTTGATGCGGTATGATCATTTGTAATCATTTCAAAGATACCTTTTCGAAATGTGAGCCGAATCGCAAATTTTTTCTGTAGAGCATCAAACCGATTGCGAGTAGAGATGTTTTGTTGAGGGCGTGAAGGGTGGTATTTTTACCATTACTAGCTGATTTTTTATCGATCGCCACAAACTCAGTTATTGTCCATCCGCGGTTGGACCAGAGCAAAAGATTTCCCATTAGGATGTTGGTCCTCGCACAGAGTGATCATCCTCGGCATAGTCCACCCACCATTTACTAGCGACCACGAGAGGGGAGGAGGTACATTATTCCACCGAGTTATCCACCGTCTTACCTTTGATCCTAGATGAATGAACAAGTTCCACAATATTAGAATCAACAACTCTATCTTTATCCTTTGATAGAGATCGGATCACCTCACGACATTCCTTACGAACCCTGAACGCCGATGTCAGAATTAGGTCGTTCAGGATCGGTTTGAGTTCATTCTGCCGTAACAATATTGCAACGACAAGTCGCTAATGAATGTCCCGTAATACCATATTTCGAATAAAACTCGGGAAGTTTCTCATAACTTAATGACACAAAAGAACAATGCCCAGGGCGTTTCACCATCACGGAATCCTGTAGTGGCGTAGACAAATCAATTCCACCAGGACCCGCACAAAGTGTCCCAGAGATTCATTAAGATATTTTTCATCAATTTGAACCGGAGTACCTATTGCCTTAGTAATTCCTATAATAATACTCGGATGCCAATGTTCAATGCTTAACTAAAAAATATGCACCCACACACTCGCAGTAGAGAAGTATTGACTTTATATGGGTTAAAATCGGGACCCATGGAAAAAGACAAATTATACCAGGATTAATTTGCCATGTAACGCGTAAAGATACCCTAGCACGATCGAATCGAAGAAAACTTAAGGCAAAAGTATCCTTGCCAGGTTATAGTGCCAAACCCTTTGAAAACCGAATAATTTACGTGACAAGCAATTCATCTTTATTGGGTTTCAAAATAGGCACACTCCATTGTTCGTGGCAATGGTAATCATACATCAAGTTGTCTATAGACAATCTAACCTAGGATAGTTATATCCATACTACACCAAAGTGTAGGGTAAATTTAGTATATGAATGAAGGATACATGTCGATAAATCATATATGTTCTACACCAAGCGTCGTATGTACATGACTCTGAATCTTAGCGGTTACTAATACACATGTTTAATAATAATGGTATCAAAACTTAAAACCCTTTCACTAGGGGCGTCAATTTGTGACGTGACACGGTAATCCGACGCGAACCTAAAACTAATTGAGCAGGTATAAGTACAATTTTTAGTGGGTTTGAGTCAAATTCGGGTTGAATACGTTCCAGGAAAAAAATATACCAGGTCAGTACCGCATGTCAACACGATTAACCTATTTAGCCCATTTAGTTGTATAGTGGACATGTTGTTTTTATACTTTGTACACTACAAGAAAAACCAGGTTTTTACGTAAAACCCGTAGGTAAATGTTAAGAAAATTGTAAAGTGTAGGTAAAATCATTGTAGGTAAAACCATTGTAGGTAAAATATTTACCTACGTGAATCTAAAATCGTTGGTAAATTACCTACGTAAAATGGCTTCATCGGTAATTGAAAACCTGTCGAATCTGTCGGTAATTTTGTTGGTATAATTTGGGAGAAAATGATATTTTTTATTCGTAGGTATTCGTAGGTAATTGTAAAATTTAGTGACAAAATCATTTAGGGTAAATTCATTTAGAACCGGAATTTTCTTGTAGTGGTAATGATTTAGTTGGTTACTTTTATTAATTAATTTCTAGATGGCATAGCTTAGATACTATTTCATAACAATTAGAATATTCATTAAACAATAGAACTTAGTTTTTTACTTATATTTTATTTCATTAGCAGTTGTAAATAAATTTGGAATAAATTTAAGATTGCATAGGAATATTGAATTTTTGTTTTGTTGAAATAACATATTATTCTGTCAGGTATTATGTGAGTAATTATAACGCATATACTAAACATTTTTCACTTCATAATACGAAATACTACTTGATGGTTTAGATTATGTATTGAAACATAATTTTCTCCCCAATATATATATATATATATATATAGGATATGGATCAAATAGGTCCTCCTATTTAGGGTGAGTCCATGGGGACACATCCTAACCATAGATCAACAATTTTGGGTGGTCAGATTTTTAGGGCTTTTTTATGTTTATTTTTTTGTTTGACAATTAAAAAGGGTAGGGTGGTAATTTGGCACTTTAGAATCGATTACTAAGATTTCATTCCCTCTTTCACGCGATTTCACCCACTCTTCACGCACACACTCTCTCCGGCGTTTCCGCTTTCAAAAAAATTCTCATTGCTTATGTAGTATAGGGTTGTTGCTTTATGTAGTTAATGTATCTCGTGATGCATGTGTAGTGTATATTCATTCTTATGTAGTATAAAGGCTTATCGCTTATGTAATATGGGTTTGTTGCTTATGACTTGTTTATGTAGTTAATGTATTCGTGGTGCATATGTAGTTTATATTCACGCTTATGTAATATAGACTTGTTGCTTATATAGTATGAGTTTGTTGCTTATGACTTGCTTATGTAGTTAATGTATCCGTGGTGCATACGTAGTGTATATTCGTTGCTTATGTAGTATAGATTTGTTGCTTATGTAGTATGGGTTTGTTGCTATGACTTGCTTATGTAGTTAATGTATTCGTGGTGCATACGTAATGTATATTTGTTGCTTATGTAGTATCGGATTGTTGCTTATGACTTGCTTATGTAGTTAATGGTATATAAACCATGACACATCTACACAAGCAACAAATTACATCTTCATAAGCAAACTTTGAATGAAGTCAAGCTCAAAGCAACTATGGCAAATTGTCGCAACATTTTTCACACAATAGTGTGTTGAAGAAGAATGATGAATGATTACACAAAGAGAGTGCATTGAAGAAGAAGAAAGATGAGATTTGTTCACGCTCAATTTGACGTGAGATTTGCATAGATTGTGTGATCATAATGTGAACAAAATCCCATGAATATTGGGTAATTTTGTAGGATGACTAATTTACCCCTTTCTCTAATTACTAACATTTAATCAATTTTTAGCTCTAAAATCACAACCATTGAAAAATCTAGATATGTGGGCTAGAATTGGTCCCTATAGACTTACCCCTAAGAGGTGGTCTTAACCCTCTCCCTATGTATCTATACGCATTAATTTAATATCATCATGTCGAGATTGATTTTTTTTTAAGGACTCTGGTCAAAAATAATTTTCTAGAATATGAAGGACAAATTTAATAGTTTAACAATAAAAACTCTAAATAATGACCAAACCTAGGGACAAGAATTTCGGATATTCAACATTTACTAGCAGGGATGAATGTAACCACAATTGTGCATATGCACATAACAGCAAACAGAATTGCACATAGCCTAGCTAATTTTTCTTCTTTCACCCCTTCATCATTTTGTTGGATGAATGGGAATTTTTCTTTATGGTTTGAAGAAATTGTATCTGCGGATTTACTCTTAATGCAATAAAGCAATACGTTTTCTTTCAAAAAAAAAAAAAAAGAATTTTTTTGAAATCTTATTTCTCATAAATAATTTATACAATCAATTAATAGCGAATCTAAAAATATTTCTCATTAGGCGAGGTGATACTTGGTCTCATGACTCTCATCTATTAGAGTTGAAGTCAATGGCTGAAACCCAATCCATTCCCTCCACCCTAATGTAAATGTTTTGAACTTGATTTTGAAAAAAAAATGAATCTAAGAATGACTACGAGTTGATAAAAACACATTTTGACCAGATTCACTATATATAAATTTCTATTTTTATTATATTTCAAATTTTTACATAAAAAGTAAACAATTAAATGGCATGCAATCACTGAAATTATCTTGCGAATCTAGGGATGAAATGCCCTATTCCATTTCTATTTGATATATTGGATGAATGACACGCATGTACAATTGTGACATCATCGTATACAGCGTGTCATTCATCCAATATACGTAATAGAGATTGAAATAGGAAAGTGAATAGAAAATCTCAATCCGCGAATTTAAGGTGCGATTGGATATGGAAGAGTTTTTATTTTCGTTCATTGAAGAATTTTTTTAACCAAACATACAATTGTTTATGAAAATTTTTTAGAAAATATACTATTCTCTCACTTTCACTCTTTTTTTCATTTTTTCTCTTACCATTCACATCTACATATTTTTTCACAAAAACTAATCATTATTACACATTCTCCCACAAATTTCACTATTTTTAAATCAAGTCAACTTTCTTTATTACATTTTCATCTTACATCCAATCACACTTTCAAAATTCATTTTTTTCATCTAATTTTTTTACTACTATTCTCTAGTAAAAAGATATTTTTCAAAATGAAAGCATATACATTCGCACCTAAACACCCAACTTTTTTTTTTTTTTGTCGAACGATAGAATTATATTAAAACAACTCAAGAACTAAAATTACAACTACAATCGTAGCCAACGGCCAAGAGCCGACAAGACTAACTAAGAGCAAAGCGGGGGAATTGGTAAAACCAATTGATTCACATGGACTAAAAAAAACTACCCACCCAAACTAACCACTACACGCCAGGGAGACTTCAAGACTCCTTAAAGGAGGCGTAACACAAAAAACTAAAATCGAGACACGAGCAACCACTACATGCGAGTAAGAAAAAATCGATCCGCCTACGAGTTTCGCAAATCAACCCGAAAAAAGAAAACACAAACAAAATAAGAAAACAACAACTATACTAACAACCTAGAGAAAAAAAGCAAAATATTGCCTCTCCCTCTCCCAAATCTACTGCCGCAACCCATCGTCTTCTCCGTTCCGAGACACCTCCGTGAAGCTCCGACCCGCTTTCGCCCTGGACCAAAAATTTCGGCCACCTTCATACGCCCAAGGACCGCCATTTTAGATCCTCCAATAGAAACCATGGAGGGGAGGGGGAGGGGGAGGGGAGGGGGAGAGAGGGGGAAGGGCGGCTGCAAAGGGAGAGGGAGGGGGAAAGCTAGGGTTTTTTTTTTTTTTGGGAGTGTTAGAGAGAAGGGGGAGAGAAAAGAGTTAGAGAGAGAAAGTGTTAAACACCCAACTTTCGAAATTCAAAATTCAATTAATATCAATGTGAAGCCAAGTTTCATTTAAGTCCCAAAAATAAATGATTTCATACTAATGGACTCTAGGCCTACACCACAAAGTTTCTGTTTGGTCTGTTAACTTTATTGATCACACTCTTCCCCCGTGAATCCAGATTTTGCCACAATTTCCTCAAGATCCCAAACGTGCCTTCTCTTTTTGTGCTTGTACTTTTTTTTTTTTTTTTGAGAAATTTGTGCTTGTACTTTTGCTTTCCCCTTATTCTGCAATCTGCATCCATATGCAAAATATTAAAAATATTTAAAAACCCCGGCAAAAATACTCACCACCCCCACTGTTCCCTCCTCAAAACATTCCCCTGGTCAGATCTTTTAAAAGGAAAAGAAAAAAATTCACTCTTATTAATAAAACCAGATTTGACAAAATCTGTGTCCCATTACATAGATTTTGGTGATATTATTATTACGCAGATTTAC
This sequence comes from Rehmannia glutinosa, assembly GCA_016081115.2. Classification (NCBI taxonomy): domain Eukaryota; kingdom Viridiplantae; phylum Streptophyta; class Magnoliopsida; order Lamiales; family Orobanchaceae; genus Rehmannia; species Rehmannia glutinosa. Next base: position 822,869 of record JABTTQ020003253.1, read on the forward strand.
ATTATCTAGCTCCTATTTGATTTCACACTTGCCATGTAAAAAAACCACATTTACAAAATCAATAACATTTCACTCATTCTACTTTCCATATAAAATGGCATTGCCAAGATTCTTGTAATAAATGTCTTTGTTGGTCAGCATTCATGAGTATAAATTCTGTTTTCAAGTTTATTTTTCTTGCAAGATTTGGTTGAGGAGGGGCTTGAAAATGGAGAGGTTTATGGGGTTTTGGTGTGCTATTCTATTTGGGCTTTTATTCAGCAAATGGGGTGTCGAAAGTTTTGAACTTGATGAGGTTTTAACTGAGAATGGAACAGATGTTTCATTTTTGGAGTCTATGTCATATCTGGAGTCTATGTACGGAGAATCTGCTGCAAATCTCCCTCAAAAAAATGCTCTAATGGTGGGTCTTACTCTTGTTCATGGAGCTGCTGCTAAAGGAGCTGGTACTTTTTATCTCTTTATATACATTCTTTAATTCTGGGATTTTCTTTTCCCATTTTAAAGTTTATTTTTTTATATATATTTTTTTTGTGGGCTATAAATCTGTCATTCTATTTATTGATGTTTTCAGTTTAATTATAGTTGCCCTTATGTTTATTTCAATTAGTATTCAGCTTTTCTGATGCAATTATGATTTTCCCTGTTGAATTGGTTTGTATTTGCCCTTACATTCTTTTTTTTTTTTTCTGTTGTGAATCTTATTATTGGTAACATGGATTTCGTGTGAGTGGGAAATCTTGTGTACTCACTTATTTCTTTAAGAGGTAATAAATGACGTGTGTGTGTGTGTGTGTGTGTGTGTGTTTTATGCACTCTCATTTCCAGTGGCGAGTCTGGGAAATTAATTGAGTTGTTTTTGTTCTATTGCCATAATGTCATTTCACATCTGTAATGGGCACATTAAAACGGGTATGGGTACTAATTTCTGCAGGTTGCTAACTTGCTATTACATTAGCTACCGGCAAAACTTTCACTTGTTAAGCAAAAGAACACTCTGTAAAATTTTTATTTTGAGCTGTCATCTGAGAGAGTTACCCGAGATGCAGATAAAAATTGAGTTATTACAATAACTACCCAAGAGATTTTAGTTTAATTACAAAAAGATCCACTTATCTTTTATAATGAGAAATACCCCATCAATATTTGTTTCTCTTTTACAAATTACTTCCTCAAGAGGGGAATTTTTTAGGAAACACAAACCTCAAGGGTGCCTTTGTAACACTTTAAGGGTATTTATAAATTTGAAGATAACTGAAGCTTTTTGTAATTAGGCTAAATCTTAGGGGTAGTTTTGCAATTACCCCCATAAAAAAATAGGGATAATTACAAAAACACCCTAAGGTCTGGGCTAATTACAAAAAACCTAGAGTTCTTTGAAAATTACAAGAAAACCCTTGAGATTTGATTCCATCTTATAGTTTTCTCGGTGATTTTCGAAAACATTTCAAAACCCCACGACATTTACAAAATATATGTTGCCCCCTTAAAGTTAAGATAAAACAAAACCTGAAGGGGTTTTTTGTAATTTTGAAACATGTCTGTTTTTCATTTTTTTGTAACTAACCCAAACCTTACGGCTGTTTTTGTAATTATCCCAATAAAATATATATCTACATTTATTTTCAATGCTAATCCAACTGTTTGATGCTTCTAAATCTGACATCTTTCTTTTTTGCATGAGTTTTGCAGTATGTCTGGATGGATCATTACCTGGCTATCACTTTGATCGTGGATTTGGGTCGGGAGCAAACAATTGGCTCGTCAACTTAGAGGTTTGTGTCTGTGATGATCGTGTTATAACGTTGTTAGCAGTGTTCAACGTTTGTCTATAAATTTGGTTTATATGTGTAGCTGATGAAAATCATTCTACTGTATTCGTGCTTCATGCTGCGTATGTTGTCTTATGGGAAATCTCCAATCAAACTTGTGTACTACGGTTAAAATTAAAGCAGCATTCTAAGTTCCACTATGTATGTGATGTTATTCAAATTCCAGATTAAAAGATAATGTTTTGAGTAGACTTACCGATATTCATGCACATTTAGCTGAGTATAAACTGATTAGATTTGGATGACTAACTTGTTGAAGTTATTTTGCCTATATCTTCAAATCACTTTGTAGCTGTAGAAATTTTGGAATAATGCTATGTAATTCACTCTTGAACCATTCTTTTGATATTTGTGGCAGGGTGGAGGGTGGTGCAATAATATAAGAACATGTGTGTACCGCAAAAAGACAAGACGTGGGTCGTCAAACTATTTTGAAAAGCAAATTCCATTTACAGGGATACTCAGCAACAAGCCTGGGGAAAATCCAGGTTCAAATTTGAAAAACTCTTGCACATTTGTCAATTACATAGAATAACTAGCTTCTTTTTCTTGCTTCGGATGACTGTTTTCATAATTTAATTCATTTAAATGTTCCACATGCAGATTTTTATAACTGGAATAGAGTAAAGATACGTTATTGTGATGGAGCCTCCTTTGCAGGGGACGGTGAAGATAAGGTTTAAAGCTTTAGCTGCAATTTCATTTCCATCCTTTCTTTCTTTCCATTAGTTAGTTTTATCTGCACTTTTTGATGTATTTTACTTCTGGATTATGAAAATTGTTTGATGAAGGCAGGGGAATGGCTCTTCCTGGTTGTAACAGTACCTAGTTGCCTACTTTTTTTTTTGTTCAATTATTTTTCATCTTGGCAAAAGTTGATTACAACTTTTGGGAAGTTATGGATGGAGGTTTACCTCTATCCAGGGACGAGCCAGAAAATAAACATTAGGGAACGATTATTTAAAATAGTCGATAAAAAGTTTTTTTTCCTGTTTAAAGAAAATTTTTAGGGGGCAAGATTTTGAAGTTTTTTGCATCAGAGTTAAGAGTAAAAACATGTTGAAAGTGCTCGTCTTTACTACGTTATATTAACCATTTTGATTAGGCTGCAGGATTGCAGTTTAGAGGACAACGCATATGGCAAGCTGCAATAGAAGACCTAATGTCCAAAGGACTGTGCAACGCTAACCAAGTAATCATTACTACTAAACGGAATTATTAAATTCTTTTGTTTCTTGAAATTCCCTCTCATTGATATATAATTTGCTTCAGGCACTTCTCTCTGGTTGTTCTGCTGGTGGACTAGCTACCATATTGCATTGTGACGAGTTTGAGAATTATTTCCAAGAAGTACCAAAGTGAAGTGCCTGAGCGATGCTGGATTATTTCTGGACGCGTAAGTTCCAAATCTTTTTAGTTGTAGTATCCTTTTGGACATTTATTGTTGTATGTTTCGACAGCAATCTTATTTCTAAGAGTTCTATTGCAATTTTTATGTTGTCTGCAGCACAGATGTTTCTGGTGGACGTGAACTCAGAAATTTCTATGGTGGTGTTGTTAGCTTACAGGTACTTTATCCAAAAACATACCTTCCACCTTATTTCTTGGTTTTAATATTCCCTGGAGCGAAGATATTAAGGGAGCGTTTGCAAACACTATAAAAAAGTGATTCTCAGCTTTTAGCTAGAAAAATCACATTTTAGTATTTGCAAATGTGAGTTTCTGCTTCATTTAATCAAAACAATCAAAATTGAAAAACATGGGGAGGGGTGTTTTAGATTTTTTATTCTGCTTCTGGTTTGATTTTTACTCACAAAGAAAGCTATTTTACAACTTCTCTACCAGACACTCTCTTTACTTATTCAATTTCAGCTTCTATTTGCAAATACTACCAACTTCCGATTCTCAACTACTTTGCCACTTCCGCCGCAATAAATCACTTCCTCAAAAGCAGAAGTGTTTGCAAACACTCCCTAAGTGTTGGTTTAAATAAAGCTGTAATAATGAAGTTGATCCACTCTTTGTTCGACTCTTCCTATCAAGATTTTCCATTTTCTCCTCTGCAAATCCGTATCCTACCAGTTGAACGAATGGATGTGACTTTATCGGTAACTAATCTGTCCTCCACTTTTCACTCATTAAAACAGGGTGTTCGGAGAAACCTGCCAAGAACTTGCCACCTTGATCCAACTTCAGTAAGTCTCTTGCTCGATTATCTTTTGCCGTTAGGCTGATGCATGATTTAAACGGCGTCTAATACTATTTCGAATAATACGTTTCCTTGCAGTGCTTCTTCCCTCAGAATTTAATTAGCAACATAAAAACGCCACTCTTTATTCTAAACGCCGCCTATGATGCATGGCAGGTAAGTTACAGTTTCAGTATATTGCTTCAATTTGCCTTCATAGATGAAATATATTATATATATCAATCACCTATTATTTTCTTGTGTTCAGGTCCAACAAAGCTTGGCTCTTCCATCAGTCGATCCGCGTGGTGACTGGCGTTTTTGTAGAAAGAATATCGATCGATGTTCACCATCACAAATCCAATTTTTGCAAGGTTGGTAATTTGATTTGAGATATTTTCTAAGTTGTGCTTTAATATATCTCTTGAGCTTGTTTGAGGTCCTTATATAAATCTATTATGGAGCAGGTTTTAGGAATCATATGGTGAATGCAGTAAAAGGGTTAGAAGCATCAAAACAAAGTGGTTTGTTCATAAATTCTTGTTTTGCTCACTGTCAATCGGAGAGGCAGGATACATGGTTCGCCAATAATTCTCCTGTAATTGGCAAAAAGGTAAAACCATAAACACTATATCTTTTTTTCGGTAATTACAAAAACTTCCCTAAGGTTTTAGACTAATTACAACAAAATCGAATTATTTCAAAATTACCCTCTCCAGATTAGCATTTGTTTTACAGATTACTCCCTCAATAGGTGAACTTTGTAAAATCATAACATACCTCAAAAGGGTATTTGTAATTTTGAAAGATAACTAGACTTTTTGTACAATTTCATCATGTTTTGATCTTTGCTACGATATGCAGGCGATTGCAACGGCTGTTGGCGATTGGTATTTCGATCGAGCAAATATCAAGGAAATCGACTGCCCGTATCCGTGTGATAAAACTTGTCACAATCTGGTTTTCCGTTAAACCAGGACTAATTTTTCCTCCTAAATGATTATTTGATTACATATAATTTAGTGAGATCTCAGCTCCCATTTATATTGTGATTTTGAGAAATTACCCCAGTTAAGGCAATAATACAATTATCTGAGAGAAGTTTATGTATCTTGATGTACTCACAATGTAACTTTAAAGGAAAAAGGAAAGGAAAAATTCGTCAAGAATTATTATAGTCTTAAAAGAGTTGGCATTCTTTATTTTACTTTTTTTTAATTATTATTTTGAAATAGTTATGTCACCATGCCTTGCTGGGATTTTTTTTATTTGCGTATGATATACATAATAGTCCTCACTTCACAGATTCAGATGGTCATGTGTCTGGGATTGTGGATTTGGGCTCGCGTTAAATCATGACCAGTGTATTAATCCTTCGATAAACTGGATAACGTATCCAGGCCCAGCGTCCGTGATTACATAGTCAGATTTTGGGCCAGGGTCCAACATCACGTGTCTCCCACCTTTGGCCCTCAAATGTAACTTAAGAAGTTCAAAATAATGCTGATAGTGATTACCATCATGTCCAGGGGTATTGTGGATTATTATTTACTATAGTATTGGTCGGCACTAGAATATCCGCCGCCCAATAAATCCATTGCTCCGCATTCACGCGACTGACACGAAACCGCAACACCACCGTTAGAAGGGGGCCGGAAGGGTTTTCCGGCATACCCACTCCAATGCTCAAGTCAGTATCGTTTCAAGAGAGAAAATATCAAATATCAAAGTGTATTGAATTGTATTGCGAGTCTAACTAGCGGCGTACCTTACTTGTGCCTTTTATAGGTTTTGGAATTAGGGTTGCGTAGGCATCAAGCCATACTAAAACCCTAATTAACACACAGGCCTAGGTTAATCACCCGTATTGGGCCATAAGCCTATCAGGCCCAAGAGATCGGCAGACCCTTAAGTTGATCCATTTTAGCATCCAACAGTCGGTAGGCCCTTAAATTGATCCATTTTAGCATCCGGACCAACAGGTCGGTAGGCCTTAAGTTGGCCCAATCGGTCCGGCCCAACAACCGGTCGGTAGGCCCTTAAGTTGGCCCCATCGAGGGTCGGCCCAACAGGTCGGCCCAGTGCCAAGAGGTCGGCCCAATCTAAGACCACCCTTGGCCCAGGTCTTTCATCAGGCTCATAGAGGTAGGTCGGCCTAAATAGGCCCCATCAATCAGTCCCCCCAGTTATGTTTGGAGAGGAATTCTTACAACTCAAAACATAATTAATTTTTGGACTCATAGGACCGACCGAAACCTTTAATCCCGAACTCCGTCTTCGGTCATTTCTCGAGTATGATTTCACTGCATTAAGTTTTTCAAAGAATCACATGGTGGGCCCATCAAATAATGCATGAAGTTTTTATAATTAATAACTCTATGTTGCTCCAACCAAAAACCATCTACTTTTTGAAGAAGTCAATTTTAATTAGTAATTATTTCTACATTGAGGATCAACCGCCAATCAGTCAAAACACCCTTGCCATAAAGTCTTCCTCAATTTAATGGGAAATGCCTCCTTGATCCTTGCACCTAGCTCACGCTAGAACACACCAAAACAATGGTGAACCTTCACCTCGGTCCGCGTGTGGGCATAAAACAGCTTCCAACTCAGTCCATGTAATTCACCTGTCCTTACACCTCTGTCATGGAACACATTCACACCTCGGTTCATGCGATTGGCCTCAGCCCACGCGAGTGACCTCGGTCCACGCGTCATATGCACCTTAGGCTGCCAAAAAGCACAAACTGACACCTCAGTTCTCGCTTTTTTGCCTCAGTATCTGACTTCTTGGCCAATACGCCTTAATTACTAGACATGTCCACCTCGATCCGTGCGAGCCAAACCAGTCGGGCATGCAAATTAGGTAATCAAAGAGAGAATTGATATGCGTATTGAAACCACGTTGGGCATAATTGCTTCAATTTTATACAATACCGACCTCTTTATCACTCTTCCCGTCCGAGGTGTTACCACCACTAGATACAATTACCTCAACTCGTGAAATCGATCTACTATTAGGACTTTTATAGAGCCTTCCCCATAGGTATATCCGAGATGGATCGGGCAATATCATTTCAATTTCCTAGACCGATCTATTACTAGAATTTTCCAATCCTTTCTCTTACTTATGTCCCGATGTGTTTGGAGTGTTGGTTGGTCAAGCTCCAAACACTATCAAAAATTTTATTTGTGGGCAAGCCTTCAAACTTGCCGAGGTGTTTGGAGTGTTGACTTAGGCCGAGCTCCAAACACTTGATCAAAAATTTCATTCGGAGGCAAGCTTCCAAGCTTTGCACGAGGTGTTTGGAGTGTTGGCTCTGGCCGAGTTCCAAACACTTGGACAAAATTTTCATTCGAGGGCAAGCCTCCAAGCTTGCCGAGGTGTTTGGAGTGTTGGCCCTGGCCGAGCTCCAAACACGGTCAAAATTTTCATTCGAGGGCAAGCCTCCAAGCTTGCCCGAGGTGTTTGGAGTGTTGGCCCTGGCCGAGCTCCAAACACTGGACAAAATTTTCATTCGAGGCAAGCCTCCAAGCTTGCCCGAGGGTGTTGGGAGTGTTGGCCCTGGGACGAGCTCCAAACACGGTCAAAATTTTCATTCGAGGCAAGCCTCCAAGCTTGCCCGAGGCGTTGAAAGTGTTGGCCCTGGCCGAGCTCCAAACACGGACAAAATTTTAATTCGAGGACAAGCCTCCCGGCTCGAAGGCTTGACCTATCCTCCGGGCTATCGCGCCCGAGGTGTTTGGAGTGTTGGCTCGAGCCGAGCTCCAAACACTTTATCAAATTTTTCCTTCGAGGATAAGTTTCCAAGCTCGAGCTTGACCTATCATCCGGGCCATCGCCCGAGGTGTTTGGAGTTTTGGCTCGAGCCGAGCTCCAAACACTTTATCAAATTTTTCTTTCGAGGATAATTTTCCAAGCTCGAGCTTGACCTATCCTCTGGGCCATCGAATTGGTCGATCCCAAAAATTACTCCGCTCCTCCGGATTCATACTCTGAACTCCTTCGTTGACTTGCACAAAAAGGAGGCGGAGGATTTTCCCGTGCCCTCTCCGACGCTCAAGTCGAACTCTATCGAAAGAGAATAATTAAATAATTCATGTGTAGATGTAATGTAGAAGAAAATATGGTAGAATACTCCCTTTATATAAGATTCTACCAAGTAGAGCCCTAATAGAGCCCATATTCCTATTTGGGCTCATTTCTAATATTGAGGCCCAAATTCTATTGATCGATTCAATAGGGCCAATTTAGGCCGTATCAAATATATAATCTATACCTCAAACAAAAGATGACTAATATTATATAATATTTGATCATTATTATCTTACAACCCAAATTTAAACACTCACCTACTATATTATACACAAACAATGTAATTTTATTCTATTCAACAATCAATCTTATCAACAAATACGAACGAGGCATCCAAAAACAAAATTATCCTACGGGCGTAGTTTAAGATTTTCAAGGTGTGTTTTATAAAGATTTTATTGAGGGAAGAATTCGTTCATATTGTGTGTGTGGAGCATTTGTAAATTGTAATCTTATATATATAAGGAATTCGTCTTTTTTTTTTGTCGACCTTTGTGTTCTAAACGGGAGTCACAAAGCGGTACAAAGCGAGACCGGATCTCTATTCCACATTCCTATTCCATTACATTAGATTAATGAGAATGACATTTATACAATTAAGACATCATATTCTACACGTGTCATTCATCCATACAATTAAATAGAAAATGGAATATGATTGTGGAACATGAAATCTCAATCTATATAGGAAATCTGTTTTTTCCATGCAATGTCATATCTGGTTTTATCAATCTTGAAACATAGAAAACATCATGTTTTAGCAAAAATACACAATTATTTGATTTGTTTTGGCGAGGAAATCAACATAGTTCTATTACATCCAGGAATGAGATCTCGTTATTCCACTTTCCTGTTCAACTTCATATTCCATATATATAGTGGATGAAAACACGCATATAATTGTGGCATCATCTTGTATGTACGCGTATCATTCATCCGATCAATGAATATGGAGTGGAACAAGAAAGTGGAACGGAAAATCTCAATCCTTACGGCCATTCCATTTTTTCTTCTTCTCTTTAATGGATGTTTTTTTTAACCCAATAACCGTCAGGTTCTTAAATACAAGAATTAACTTTTGTCCTGATTGACAATGATTCTCTGGCATCTTTGGAAGTAGACTCCGAAAAAATAGTAGATGGAAGACATAGTCGTACTTGGCGGCTTTGAGTTTATATTAGTGATAATGTGTCCAGACAAAAGAATCAAACCAGTTTTGATGCCAATCATTAAATTAATTAATGTGTACACATTTTTTTTTTTTTATAAATTGTCCCCTGCACAAAGTCAATTCTCATATTGGCAACTCTGCATTATGGAATCAATGTCTCACCGCATAACCTCATGAAACAAAAAGTTGAAAATCAGACAAGAAAGATATTGAGAATCTTTATGATTATAGGTAATAATATTGGGAACAAAATTATAATGTATGTTAGGATATGATGATATATTTATTTCTTTTGATCCTCTTCTCCGGCTTCCAGTTCTCATAGGTTGAATTATGTATGAACTATATGTTATTTAATTTGAATAATTCAATGGATTAGAAACTGCCAAGTGAGATAACTCGGGAGCCGTCAGATTATTTTATTTTATTTTTGTCTGGAAAATGAATTTAAATAGGATTTAAAATTGTACTGGTGTTCAGGATATATACTGATCATTTCAGTCCATTCATTCGCATATAAAAGTATTCTACAAATATACCCTTGTTTAAATTTTGTGACCTAATTTCAGGACCAGTAAATTTCAATCCAAAACTTCATAATTTGCAGACTTAATTTACTATATAAGTTAATCGTGATTGGGCGGCGTATGTCCACGGTTCAGTTTCCTTAGTACAGCAGACAGATACAGTACTAGCTTTCATCGAAACAATTAGGTAAACATATTATAGGCAAAAACTCATATAGGATCCTATTTGGCCCGCGGATCCGCGGATCCTGTTGACTAGGTTCGCGGGTCAACAGCAGCTCCTGCCTTTATGAGAAAATTATACACAAGAGAGTTCGAGTTCTGCACCAAGAAACAAATTTCGATATTCTGCACAGATTGAAGTGTTATACAAAGTGTTGCTGCGACTTTAGTTTAACATCTTCAAGATTAAGAGTCTTTGTTTCTCTGATTTTCGTCCATCGTTTGTTTTTCACAAAAGCTCTGAATAGTCGATAGTATTGCTTTTGGATGAGTTGTTTTACAAATGTATAAATCTACTCATAGATAGGAGTTTTAATAGTTTTCGTGCAGGTTGAGTCATTCAAAGTGAGTTAAGAAAACGATCTTCAACTAGTGAATTATTTCGCCTGGCATATTTACAAGTATTCTTATACTTGTAGACAAATTTATCTCTGTGTTTATATATTTATCGGCTGCGAGTTGATATAAGTATTCTTGGCACTAGTAACACCACTTTATTCCGAACGTTGGGACCTTTAAATCTTTCAATTGGCATCTAGAGCCAACACCGCATTTTCACTAAGTGTTGATCCTGAGTTCGAGCAAGCGATGGATAATCAAGTGGCAACCGTGTTTTTCTACCTATGCTAGAAGGTTCAAACTACTCTATTTGGAACATCAAGATGTGAGCTTTCATTAAATCAATTGATGAGAAAAGTTTGGCGTCTTTGTTCAACTGGATGGACTCCTCCAAAAATTACAAATAAAGATGGTGACTTCATAAACCAGGATGAAATAAACTGGTCCAATGATGATATCCAACTCGCGAACTACAATTCAAAAGCTCTCAATCCGATCTTTGGTGTAGTAGATTTTAATAATTTTAAAATAATCTGTAACTATGTGCAACCGAAGATGCATGGGAGGCTTTACAAAAGCACTGTGAAGGGCCTGCAAGTGTCCAGCTCTCACAGTTGCGACACTTGAATGTAAGGTTTGAAAATCTGAAGATGGAAGAAGATCATGAAAACATAACATCATATCATGGAAAACTGTGCGATATTGCTAATAAGTCTCAATCTCTGGGTGAGCCTATTGCAAATTCTAGATTGGTTGGTAAGATGATACATTTTCTTACTGAAAGGTTTGATGTGAAGATTGCGGCTGTTGAAGAGTTGTCTAATATCACAACACTACGTCTTGATGAGTTATTTGGGATACTCAAAACTTGGGAACTCAATTTTGTCAACAGAAGAAAGCCTAAATGGAAAAGCATTGCTCTACGGGTATTACCCGGATGAATCGATGGATTAACTCGATTAACTAAGGAGGTTGAGGAGTCGAGATTAGGTGAGGAGTCGATGATTTTATTTGCTAAAAATTCGGTAGAAACATGAAAAGCAAAGCAAAATCAATTTCCTTCCAAAGTCAAAAAGCCTTTTAAACTTGAGGCTCCCAAATATCCTCAAAGAAATATGCCCGATAGGAACCAAGAGAAATATGGAAATCAATATATTGATATTGAAAAGGTCAGATGTAGATTTTGATGAATGCCATGTAAAACTTAGATTAGAATGTTGGCACCCCATTTTTCTTGTAAGTCTCATTGTAATAGATAGAAATTTGAATGATTTGAGTCAAGTCGTCACCTATGCTGGAAATACAAGAAGTCAATGAAGAAGTAAAGTGAAGACTCATTGAGGAACAAGCGAGTATGGTCAAGATAAAGGACCATGAACTCGATTCAAGAAATGCTTGGTGAGGGACATCTGTGTGAAGAGTCAGTTAAGTCAACTCAAGAAGCCATGTCACAAGTTGAAGTGACAAATGAGTCTTTCAATGATTGGAGCGGACTCAAGTCACACGGGGAAAAAGCGGTGCAAAGAGGAGTTAATCGAAAAAGAATCCGTTGTACGTAAGTCAAGAACATTACTTAAACAAGCAATACACCCATCTTTGCCGGTCTTAAAGTGCTCGATCCCGAGAAGTGTGCAAAAGGAATAAACCAATGGGAAGATGCACCTCGTGTCGAACACGAAAAATTTGGACATTCATTTAATACGAGGAAAGGTCTACATCTCAAGAATGAAGACCAAGAAAAGACAAGCCAACGAACACAAGTAACTTTTGAAAATCAGCATATCTCTTCAACGGCGATTTTTGAAAGTTCACTATAAAAATTTGAGGAATTTCATTGAGAAAAGCTTACACGAACCACGACGAGCAAGCATTATTCAAATTGTAACCTGCAAAATATTCTCAAGATATTCAAGCAAAATCCTCAAGCCTAAATCTCGAAGGAAATCAATCCAACACAAAGTTGTGAAGGAAAGACAACTTCAAATGGAAGAGGAAACTTTTGAAAAATCAAAAGGGTCTACATTCCAAGGAGGATTGTAGGAAGGTTCAAGGTCGAACCAATCTCAAGTTATTGGAGGGCTTCGTGATCAAATCCAAGAAACTTGAGAAAGTGAGTGAAGTAACAAGGTAGTCGCACTGTGAAGAAGTGAGTCGGACGAGAAGCTTGTGTGACCAAGGCATCTCACTAAGTCAAGGAGCAAGTCATTTGTGTGATCAAGACTTGTCTCTAGACTGATAATCACTTTGTGAATTGATCATTACTTAGTGGATTCCTCCAGGAGTTGGAGAAGAGAGGATTAGAAGAATTACCACATCTTTGAACCTCTATAAAAATTATTTGTGTCATTTACATTTCAAAGATATTTACATTTCTCGCACATTTATTTTATATCTGTGATAATTTGCTATCCAATTGATAAATAACTAAGTGCTAAAATCAAGTGTTAAAACAAAGTTCAATAAAATTCAAGGGTGTTAAGTCTTCCATTTGAAAAACTCATCACAACCAAGTTAAGGTTTAGACTAAACAAGCGAGTTATTCTATCACTTGACTCTATCGAGTCGTTGAGTGGCTAACTCTATTTGATTAACTAACTTATCTGTCCCTCAAGGACATAGCCGTGTAATTAACTCTATAATATTTTAAAAGGACTAAAATCAAAAAGTTGGTAAGGTTTATTCAACCCCTTCTTATCTTGCCGGACTCAATCCGATCTAAGGCCCTAACATTGATGTTGAAGTGTCGGGCGATCGGAGTAATAATACCCCCAAATCCCAATCATGATGGTGCCCGACTTTTCTTGGCCACCTGGTCTATCTGCTCAGCAAGATAGGCTGCAGCATTATATGGTGTGTTGGTCAACATACACCATATTAAATAAAGTTCCCTAACGATCATGCCCCCATTGTTTTCTCTTGCATAAATGGAAGCGGAGGTGACTCGCTGGATATATCGAAACACTGGTTCCGCACCCATGAGGACTTGGCGGTCGATGGGTTTGAGTCTTGCATGTCTTTTAAGGTTTTATATTGACGAAAATGGCGATTAAACATGCATAAACTCATATGAAATGGTTCGTATTCACTCTTTGTGGGAAAGATATTATGCTTTGTTCGTTTTGTAGGAATTTAATGATATCTGAAGTAATTTGGAGACAAATACGAGCATAGCGAAGAAGAAATACCACAAATGAGGCAAAATAGAGGACGCATGGGTAGGGCGCGCGTCTGAGCGCGACCCGTGCACCCCTGGGAATGGATTATTGAGGGTACGGCAATGCGCACGGGTAGCCGTGCGCACACGCACCACCGTGTACCGAAGTCTTGGAAGTTGCCTACGGCCATGCGCACGGGTAACCCGTGCGTCGACGCACGACCCATGCACTGGTTGGTGAAAAGCAGGACTCGGTCTACGGCACGACACACGGGTAACCCGTGTGCCCACGCACGGCCCGTGCGTCCCTGCTGTAATGCAGTACTATGACAACAATGTGCCCTAAAACTTTCAAAAAGGTATATAATCACTTTTTGGGGCGCACACCAAGGGACATTCTGGCATTTTTGGCTATAGAACACAAGACAAATGTTTATTCTTGGGAGAAGATATCAAGGAGATAATCGGGTTGCATCGGAGCTCAAGGAACGGAGATACATCGAGAGATTGTCGACTTTCCTAAGTTTTTCTTGCTTCTCTTGTAGTTTAATCTTTCATTTTAGTTTGTCATGACTTTGAACAATTTGTCTATGAGTTGTTTAGACATCATGTGTAGCTAAACTCTTTAGATTTCCGGGTTTTGGAAGTAGATTAATGAACTCTTGTGGAATGTTTTAATCTTAGTTGGAGTTATTGTCTTGAAGCCTATTTGAGTACTTTGAGCTTATTCTTGTTTTATCACTTGATCAATGATTTAACTTGTTTGATATATTGATTCATAATTCGAGATATGAGTTTCAATATTAGATCTTGAGTACTCTACACAAATATTTGCATGAATCGAGAGATTTGTAAATATTTGTGAGGACATTTGATCTTTTAAACTTTTGGGAGTTGAATACTTCATGTTGAGTAGAGATGCTAGCATAGGTATTTCAATCTACGTTTTATATGCATCTCGAGAGGGAGGATAAAATATTTTCGTGATCATCTTATAGGAATATTGATAATAACTTGACTTTGATTAAATCAGACAACAAGAGGGATATTAATCGAAACCTTAACCTGGGAATCCATTTTATCATCTTGATACTTCTACTATTTGCATTATCTTAATCTTGTGTTTTTATTAGTCCTAATTGTCTTAATCTCACAACAACCACCATTTACGATCGTCTAAATAAAAATAAGACTATCTTAGTTCAATACTTAGCATATTAATTTATTAGTCTCCATGGATACGACCTTGCTACCCTTTTCTATGACGTACACCGTACACTTTGCGGTGAGCTAAAAATAAAGCGAACAAGTTTTTGGCGCCGTTAGGAGACTAATACAATTTTTGGTGCTAATATTGCGATAGATAGAATTATTCTTAATTTAGACATTTTTAATTTTTTGATATTTTTGGTTGACTTAAATCCTTCATTATTTGACTTGTTTCTTTTAGTTTGGTCCGGGTAGTGCATGAGCACTCGCTCTAAAGCGAGGAGATTTAATACCGCTCATACCGGAAGTTGAGGCTTTCGCAAGGAGAATTAGTGCAACTATTAGACGGGTGAAAGACAACAAAATCGAATATGGGGGCGTGGGACGAAGAAAATAGGGGTAACAATGGGATCAACAAGTTCACGGTGGTATTGCTCATATTCGATAAATGCCAACAACTTCAAGCTTAGGCAAGAGCGATAAACATGGTACAATGAGAACCGGTTTGGGGGATTCGCAATCGAAGATCCTAATTCTCACCTTGCACATTTCATCCAAATATGCAACACAATAAAAATGAATGGGGTTTCGGATGACGCCATAAGATTGCGCCTATTCCTTTCTCTTTAAGGGATAAGGCGAGGAATTGGTTGGGTACTTTGATGCAAGGAAGTGTGAGCACATGGGACGATCCGAGCAAAGGTTCTTGTTTAAATTCTTTCCACCGAAGAGCAAAACTTTGCGCACTCAAAAGCGAGATTACTCAATTTCGATAATTTGACTCGAGCCTTTGTATGATGCTTGGGAATAATTTCGGGATCGTTAAGAAGATTTCCACAACATGGCTTTCAGGAAGATCAACAATTATGTTTCTTCTACAATGGTTTAATGGGGCAAACGAGGGCCTATGTTGATGCCGCAGCGGGAGAAGCATTGTTGGCAAGGTTTCCACAAGACGCCTTAAACCTTCTTGAAGAAATGGCTATGAACAGTTACCAGTGGCCGTTTGAGAGATCCAATGTACAACGAGTAGCTGAAATCTCGGATTCGGACCGATTAAGGCATCGCGCAAGTGGCGACATTGACAACCAATTGAGTGTTTTCACGAAAGGGCGAGGAAAGCAAGCACGAGCACGGGTAGTGAAGCTCTTCTATATCCGATGGATGAGGTCAATTATGTGAATAACCGAAATTTCAACAATTTCCGGAACAATTCAAACCCAACACACTACCATCTGGGATTGAGAAACCATGAAAATTTTTCCTATGCCAATACAAAGAATGTGTTGCAACCACCGTCGGGATTTAACGCATCAAATGGGGGTGCTAATGTAGAAGGCAAATCATCTTTGGAAGATGCACTCACATCGCTCATAAATCAATCAAATGCATTCATGAGTGACACGAGGAGTCTCTTCGCTAGGCAAGATTCTAGGATGGATAAGGTGGAGCTACAAATGACCCAAGTGGCAAGTTCGATAAAGAATCTTGAAACTCAAGTGGGCCAATTGGCTACAATTGTTGGTGGGCAACATCAAAAGGGTCAATTTCCGAGTAACACAGAAGTTAACCCTAAGGAGCAATGCAAGGCTATTCGGTTAAGAAGCGGTACGGAATATGAGGGGCCTAAAGAAAAATCTAAAAATCTGAAAATTTCGGATGAAGCATCCAAGGCGGGAGATGTTGAATTGGTGATAAAAGATGGTGTCGAAGTCGATGGGGAAAAAGAGAGACAAGAGGAAGAACAAACAGGGGCTGAGAAGCTTAAATCATCGTCTAACTCTAATATATCTAAATTGTCTATCTCTCTTCCCTTCCCTCAAAGATTTCAAAAGAAAAAGTTTGATGATCAATTTGCAAAATTGCTTGATATATTTAAGAAATTGCACATTAACATTCCTTTTGCAGACGCACTAGAGCAAATGCCAAATTACACGAAATTTCTTAAGGATGTTATGTCGAAGAAGAGAAAGATGACAAGCTTTGAAACGGTAAATTTGACGGAAGAATGTAAGCGCGATAATCCAAAGGAAGCTACCACAAAATCGAAAGATCCAGGGAGTTTCACTATCCTTGTGCTATTGGTGGTAACTTCTTTAATAAAACGTTGTGTGATTTAGGGGCAAGTATTAATTTGATGCCTTTGTCCATTTTCGGGAAGAAGCTTGGACTAGGCGAAATGAAGCCAACCACGGTGACATTGCAACTTGCGGACGGTCACTTACATATCCAAAGGAAATTATAGAAGGCGTCTTTGGTAAAAGTTGATAAATTTATATTCCCTGTGGATTTCTTGGTTCTTGATATGGAAGAAGATCGTGGCGTTCCACCGATACTTGGGCGTCCATTTTTGCTACTGCGGTAAAGCCTTAATAGGCGTAGAAAAAGGAGAGCTCGGTTTACGTGTTAATGATGAGCATGTTTTATTTTCTATATATAAAGGCAATGAAATTTCATGATACGGTGGAGAATTGTAATTTTTGGATATAGTTAGTTCATGCATTGAGGATTATGTTGATCATACATTGTCTACAGATGATTTGGAATTTGGTCTAACCCACTCGTGCTAAATGTCGAGTGTTGTGCTTGATTTTGATAACCAAGATTTGTACGACTATGTTTGTGCCTTAGATCATATGCAGGAACTACCTAGGAGCGCAAGAGTCGAGAACGCAACGTTGGAAATAAGAGTGCCAAACCTACAGACACGCACGTCCCGTGCATGTTGCCGAAGCAAGAATTCAACACCCTGAAGAGCACACATGTCGTGTGCCGGAGCACGGGCAACCCGTGCGGGATGCCGAAGGAAGAATTAAAGACAGGGGATCACGCACGACCCGTGCGCCTGAGCACGGGCAACCCGTGCATGACACTCAAACATCAGTGTCGACTCTAGAACTTAAGCCGTTACCCGAACACCTTACATATGCATTTCTTGGGGCGAATAATGTAAATCCGGTAATCGTATCATCTCTTCTTACTCCTACTCAACTTGATAAATTGTTAAGGGTTTTACGAAAATATAAGTCGGCACTAGGATGGTCAATAACTGATTTAAAAGGCATAAGTCCATCTATTGTAATGCATAAAATTCGGATGGAAGATGTTTATAAACCATCGGTCTGCAAAGCCAAAGACGACTAAACCCTATCATGCAAGATGTGGTTAGAAAAGAAGTGTTGAAATGGTTAGATCTTTGGAATCATATATGCTATATCCGATAGTTCATGGGTAAGCCTGGTACAAGTGGTCTTAGAAGAAAGGGGGGTAATGATCGTGAAAAATGAGAATGAAGAATTATTTGCTACGAGAATTGTTACCGGGTGGCGAATTTGCATTGATTATAGAAAACTTAATGATGTCACTCGAAAAGATCATTTTTCCCTCCCCTTTATAGATATGATGTTGGATCGTCTAGCATGTTATGATTATTATTGCTTTTTAGATGGTTATTCCGGGTACAATCAAATCATGATTGCGGTAGGAAGACCAGGAAAAAATGACATTTACATGTCCTTATGGCACATTTGCATTTCGCCGCATGCCATTTGGATTATGTAATGCACCTGCCACTTTCCAACGTTGTATGATGGCTATATTTCACGATCTTATTGAAAAAGTTATGGAGGTGTTTATGGATGATCTCTCTGTGTTTGGTGACTCTTTTGATAATTGTCTTCACAATCTTTCCTTAGTCTTACAGCGATGTGAAGAGACCAATCTTGTACTCAATTGGGAAAAGTGCCATTTTATGGTACGCGATGGTATTGTACTTGGTCATCGAGTCTCTTCTGCAGGTTTGGAAGTAGATCGGGCAAATATTGTAGCGATCGAGAAGTTACCACCTCCTACAAACGAAAAAGCCATTCAGAGTTTCTTGGGCCACGCCGGATTCTATAGAAGGTTTATCCGTGACTTTTCAAAAATTTCTAAGCCTTTGAGTCAATTGCTAGAAAAAGATGATGCTTTCAATT
Organism: Rehmannia glutinosa; assembly: GCA_016081115.2. NCBI lineage: Eukaryota > Viridiplantae > Streptophyta > Magnoliopsida > Lamiales > Orobanchaceae > Rehmannia > Rehmannia glutinosa. The sequence goes on from JABTTQ020003253.1 coordinate 841,581, forward strand.
TTTCAATGATTGTTTGCGGACGTTTGAAACTTTGAAGAAGGCATTGGTGACCGCACTTTATTCTTGTCGCCCCTGATTGGAGCCAACCGTTTGAATTGATGTATGATGCGGCGATTTTGCGGTAGGGGCTGTTGTTTAGATCCATCTACTATGCTAGTAGAACTTTGGACGATGCTCAGCGAATTACACCACCACCAGAAAGAGATGTTGGCGATTGTTTTCGTATTTGATAAATTCCAATCATACTTGATTGGAACGAAAATAATTGTTCACACCGATCATGCGGCCATCATATATCTTTTTGATAAGAAGGATGCGAAACCAAGGTTGATTAGGTGGATCCTATTATTGCAAGAATTCGCGTGGAAATCAGGGACCAGAAGGGATGTGAAAATGTGGTGGCAGACCACTTTTCTAGGATTGAAAATCAAGAGGAGGCGAAAAGAGGTATGGAATTAATAAAGGAGGAACTTCCAGACGAACGGTTACTCATGGTAGAGGCAAAATTCCCGTGGTATGCGGATTTTGTCAATTATTTGGCTGCGGGAGTTTTGCCTCCAAACCTATCGTCATATCAAAAGAAGAAGTTCTTCCACGATGTCAAATTCTATATGTGGGACAACCCCCTACTCTTTAAGAGGTGCGCGGATAAAATCATCGGAAGATGTGTACCTCAAGAAGAATGGGAGGAGTCCTACAATGATGTCATTCCTCACCCCTGCGGAGGACATTTTGGTCCGACTCGCACGGTGCGAAGGCATTACAAAGTGGGTTGTCTTGGCCCATTTTATTTAATGATTGTTATTTGTATGTGCAACAATGTGATAGGTGTAAGAGGATGGGAAATATTTCGGGAGACACGAGATGCCGATGACAAATGTAATTGAAGTTGAATTGTTCGATCGTGGGGATTGATTTTATGGGCCCATTTCCATCATCTTCGGGCTATCAATATATTCTACTTGCGGTGGAGTATGTGTCCCGTTGGGTAGAGGCGATTCTTTCACAAACAAATGACGCCCAAGTTGTGATGCGGTTCTCAAGAAAAATATATTTACTCGATTCGGCACTCCAAGAGCTTTAATTAGTGATGGAGGTCGCATTTTGTAAATAAATTGATGAGCAACTTGTTGGCAAAATATGGGGTGAAACATAAAGTTGCATTGGCATATCATCCGCAAGCTTGATGGGCAAGCCGAAGGCCAACCGGGAGATCAAGCAGATTCTTGAGAAGATGGTGAACATCAACCGAAAGGATTAGGCATTAAAATTGGATGATGCTCTATGGGCATACCGGATCGCATATAAGATAACCGTTGGGCACATCTCCATATCAACTTGTTTTTGGGAAGTCGTGCCACTTGCGGGTAGAGTTGGAGCACAAGGCATTTTGGGCGGTCAAGAAACTAAATCTGGATTTTAAAAAGGCGGGTGAAGAGAGGTTGCTCCATCTAAATCGGATGGAAGAATTTCGGGATGAAGCTTACGAAAATTCCCGAATTTACAAAGAAAAGAACCAAAAGGTGGCATGACAAAATGATTAAGAAAGCGAGAGTTTTTACCGGGGAACCAAGTACTCTTGTACAATTCATGCCTTAAACTTTTCCCTGGAAAACTTAAATCTAGGTGGTGGGGGGACATTCATGATAAAGAAAGTATTGAATCTTCCGAGTCGTGGAATTGTTAACAAAAGATGGTGAGACTTTCATGGTAAGCGGCGGAGGATTAAGCATTACTTCCACCGAGGTAACCAAGAGGAGGTGACATCTATCACCTTGCGAGACCCGTGTGAACGAAAATAGGCGTCAAGCTAAAGGCGTTAAATATAGCGCTTGTTGGGAGGCAACCCAACGATTTTTAGTGTGGATTTTATTTTTGTGTGTGTCTTGTTTTAATTTTGTGTGATTTGTGTGAAAAAAAAAATTTAATACCTGAGTATTGCACTGCCCAGGGACGCATTGGTAACCCGTGCTTATGCACACCACCCGTGCGTACCAGGAGGGGAACAAGTCGAGCTACGACAATGCGCACGGGTAACCCGTGCGCCAACGCATGGCCCATGCACACCTGGAGAAAATGAACTCTGCTCCTACGGCATGATGCACGGGTAGCCCGTGCGTTATCTCGCTGAATGATAAAAGGAGTCTGGCAGACTCTGTTTCTTCCAAAACTCATCATCTTTCAAAAAAAAAAATGGTCATTCATCCCACATTGCTCCAAATTCTTGCTTTTCTTCAAAATTTGTTCACATAATCCATTTGCTTATGATAATACACTCACAAAGTGCATCAAATTCAATTTGGATTCAAGAATTGGTTGAAAAGCACCTAGGGTTCCAAGTTTTTTTCCTTTTACTAAATTTCGAAAATTCCGGTAAGAACTTCGTTTTTTCTTGTGAATTTCTTGAGAATTATGTATTAGAGATTATATTGGGTGCTTGTGTTGATATTTTTGCTATGTTTTGGATGAATTCTTCTTTAAAGCAAATTATCAAACAACTTGTGAGCATGTGAATTGAGACATATTTGGATGAATTGATGATGAATTGGGCATGAGCTTTAAATTGCTAGGGCATTTAGATAATGATTCTCTATATTTGCCATATTAGTTGATTGCTTGGAGCTTGATTGATTGGTTAAATTGACATATGAGAACCATTATGCCCTATGTAACTTGTTTGCCTACATTCATCTTACTTGTGTTTGTATTTGGTTTGTTTTGGGTTGCTAATACATGTTATTCCAGGTACCCATTCACAAGTAATGGCGAATAGACAAAACCCTCAAGGAAGGAGAACACGTCCTCCGGCGGAACCACCACAAGAAGTACAAACCGACAGCCCGGCGGCCTTTGGAGTTGTACTAACAAATGCGGATGCTCTAGAGAGATGGAATACGCTAGTCGTTCGAACGATGACTCCCTCAAAATACGCCGACAATGATTGTACCCAACTTCTTGGGATACACGAGGATGTTTGCGATTATTCAAAGGGTCGGTTGGACAAATTTTATGAGGAGAAAATGGCCTAGTTACAAGAAACTCACGCTCGAATTTTTGAGCACGATCAAGATGATTAAAAATATAGGTGGAGAGATCATTGGGGTAACATTTCAGTTGGGGAATGTGGAGCGACAATTATCCACAGCAGAGTTGAATGCCATATTTGAGGTTCCCACAGACGCGCCTTTCCGACCAGTTTACCGATACAACCAATATGAATTTTGGCGCCTCCTAGACCAAACGCTGAGAAACAGGGCCCAAGTTATACGAGGCCCCAGATCAAGGCTGCGAAAATCTTCTTAGATCCGGAATCCGGTGTTCGGTATATCTGAATGGTCACGTCGGCCTCTGCTTTTTTGCGGGAGAGAATATTGGGGAATGACGGTCGAGAGCTATATTTGCTATGGTGTATCTAACGAGTACACCCTACAACATAGCCGCATACTTCATTGAGCAAGTAGATCACTTAGCAAAGCGGGAAAGTGGTCTATTTCTATAGGGGCTTGATTACCCCAATTGCCCGACACTTCAATATTGACTTTCGAGGCTTGGAGCCTATACCGGCAGCACCAGGGTTAATATGGTGTCATTGCACCACATGAAATTTATTGCCAATGAAGATGGTGTGTTGGTTCTTCTACGGAAGAAAGGTGCCGCATTTCCATTGTCAAGGAGATACACCACAAGAGATACTGGCGGAGACACAACCAACTTCCCGCTTAACTCGAAGCACATATCGAGTTACGGATGCTATCAATGCAAGGAAGAGGCGCCGAGTTGAAGGTTTAGGGATGTCAAGGATATGGTGGCAGAAGAAGAGGAGATAAACATACAAGAAATGGGAATGGAACCACATCACCCTCAAATTGGGTATGACATTCCCGAGTCCTCACGAGGAAGAGATCACTCTAGACCCTCACATAGTGGGGATCGTACCGGAACTTCTTATGGTGGTGAGTCCCAATGCGGCAATGAATTCCACGACATGCTTTACGCATTTGGGGAGAACTTGCGTCACCAAGGGGAAGAGTTGCGGCAACATCGGGCTGATTTCCGTACATTCCGGGAGGACTATGATCGGAGGACCTTGGAACTCGAACAAAGATATTTAATCCAAGAACAGCGGTATGTGGTCCAGGAGGAAAGATATGGGCCCAAGAGCAAAGATACGCGGCCTAGGAACGAAGGGAGTTGGAGACGTGGCAAGTAATCCAGCAGATACAAATGTGGCACATCTCACAAGGCCACTTCCCGCCGCCACCTCCACAGTGACTCAGGTATATCTCCACTTTTCATTATTGAAATTCTATTTTTCCCCTTCAGGACAATATAATTTCATTCAAGTTTGGGGGGAAAGGTAGTATTTTAATACATGAAAAATGTGGATAAAAAAAAATTCTTGCATTTTTGTGTGTTTTCATATAGTTGCATGTAGAGTATTCTAGGTTGCATTGCTTTAGAAGCACGTTTATGGCGTTAGCACGTTTATTGCTTTCATAGATGTTAGAGAGTGAGTTGATCGGGCATGATGCGACTTGTTGTTTGTGTGTTGATTGAAAATTTGTATTGTTGGGAATGGATGATGGGTATGAGTTGATTGAGCAATGAATAGATGACATTGAGCATGAGGATAGTAAGAACATGGTTTGATGCTTTGATTTACATATTTACAAGCACTGTGAGCTTTTGAGCCTTTATCGCTTACACCTTATGCGGTCTTGTTGTGATTTGAGTGTATTATTCATGTTGTTAAAATTCTAGAACTTGCTCGGAGGTATCGTGTCAAGGCCACATGTTGTATGTGAAGTGTGAATGTGATTAAAGGCCATCGTTGTTAGCCTTTCAAACCTTTTGCCTACCTAACGATGTTGAAATTCCTAGTTAACCAATTTGAGCCTATTGCCTACTTCTTTGATAACCACAAATTTAACTTAAACTTGATATATCCGTTACCCTAAACTCGAGTGTATAACATTGAGTAAAGGGAGTGAATGAGGATGAATGAGTGGGAATTGAAAAATTGGATAATTGGGCATATTTGGTTGATTGGAACAGAAGAGGAAGAAAATGAGTTGAAAAGAAATGTAAAAAAATTCATAAATGAGTCGGAAAAAAAAATTCGACCTTATGATGTGAGTTTTCATTGAATGAACTTGGAGGCTAGGAGTTGTAATGTGAGGTGATAATGTTTACAAAAGAAAGGAGATGGAGATGAGTAAAGTTGATGAAAATAAGGGATGATTGGAGTAGCATATTGGATTGTAATGTAGATGATTAATATGCTCACCGGTCTATATGCTCGAGTTTGAGTCAGTTTATCCAAAATTTCCTACCCTAACCAAAGAGCCTTCATTACAACCAAATAAGAAAGTCCTTTTTGATTCACAAATTGCATACATTCTAGTGGCGGAGATATGAAACGAATTGCAAGCCTATGGTAATTTTGCGACATTGAATTGATTTGAGCGTAAACACGTCCTATATTCATGCGAGATGAGAGCATACATTTGATTTTGAGAGATGTGATTCAGAGCATTCACCATGTTTGGTTTGATACGTGCTCCATGATCAGATATTTGAGGCTTGTAGGCTTGTTGCTTGACATCCATAACGAACAATATGAATTTCTTGAGTTGTTGTGTGCGCTGTCATTCATTACTCCCTGTTGTGCTGCATCTTGTTTCCAAAATAGTTGATCGGGACGATCAACAGTCTAAGTTTGGGGTTTTTTGATAGGTGTGAGTTTTGCATGTCTTTTAAGGTTTTATATTGACAAAAATGGTGATTAAACATGCATAAACTCATATGAAATGGTTTGTATTCACTCTTTGTGGGAAAGATATTATGCTTTGTTCGTTTTGTAGGAATTTAATGATATCTGAAGTAATTTGGAGACAAACACGAGCATAGCGAAGAATAAATACCACAAATGAGGCAAAATAGAGGACGCACGGGTAGGGCGCGCGCCTGAGCACGACCCGTGCGCCCCTGGGAATGGATTATTGAGGGTATGGCAATGCGCACGGGTAGCCCGTGCGTACACGCACGACCCGTGCGCCACTGAAGTCTTGGAAGTTGCCTACGGCAATGCGCACGGGTAACCCGTCTGGTTGGTGAAAAGCAGGACTTGGTCTATGGCATGACGCATGGGTAACCCGTGCGCCCACGCACGGCCCGTGCGTCCCTGCTGTAATGCGGTACTATGACAACAATGTGCCCTAAAACTTTCAAAAAGGTATATAATCACTTTTTGGGGCGCACACCAAGGGACATTCTGGCATTTTTGGCTATAGAACACAAGACAAAAGTTTATTCTTGGGAGAAGATATCAAGAAGACAATCGGGTTGCATCGGAGCTCAAGGAACGGAGATACATCGAGAGATTGTCGACTTTTCTAAGTTTTTCTTGCTTCTCTTGTAGTTTAATCTTTCATTTTAGTTTGTCATGACTTTGAACAATTTATCTATGAGTTGTTTAGACATCATGTGTAGCTAAACTCTTTAGATTTCCGAGTTTTGGAAATAGATTAATGAACTCTTGTGGAATGTTTTAATCTTAGTTGAAGTTATTGTCTTGAAGCCTATTTGAGTACTTTGAGCTTATTCTTGTTTTATCACTTGATCAATGATTTAACTTGTTTAATATATTGATTCATAATTCGAGAGATGAGTTTCAATATTAGATCTTGAGTACTCGACACAAATATTTGCATGAATCGAGAGGTTTGTAAATATTTGAGAGGACATTTGATCTTTTAAACTTTTGGGAGTTGAATACTTCATGTTGAGTAGAGATGCTAGCATAAGTATTTCAATCTACGTTTTATATGCATCTCGAGAGGGAGGATAAAATATTTTTGTGATCATCTTATAGGAATATTGATAATAACTTGACTTTGATTAAATCGGACAACAAGAGGGATATTAATCGAAACCTTAACCCGGGAATCTATTTTATCATCTTGATACTTCTACTATTTGCATTATCTTAATCTTGTGTTTTTATTAGTCCTAATTGTCTTAATCTCACAACAACCACCATTTTACTATCGTCTAAATAAAAATAAGACTATCTTAGTTCAATACTTAGCATATTAATTTATTAATCTCGTGGATACGACCTTGCTACCCTTTTCTATAACGTACACCATACACTTGCGTGTAAAAATAAAGGCGAACACGGTCAGTGCCTTGTAAACCATAACACCTGTTTCTAGTGTTTCCACGAGTAGTCGCCAGAATTCATAGTGACTATTGTCCCCCGGTACATGTATGCCTCGTCGGTAGGTACCCCAAAAATGTTGTTCAACCGGGCAATTGATAATCGTTGTCTCACATTTCCCGGTGGAATAGGATCTCATAGGGTTCATTTGCGCCTCCTTGCTTGAACAACTCGAAAGTGCTCAAGAATTCTAGCGTGAGGCTTCTATGGGTTGGCCATCTCCTCTCATGAATGCGTCCACCCGACCCTCTCGAAAAATCACCATTAGGTGGATAACGGTGCGAGGTTTAAATTATGATTATCTTTGCAAACAATTCTTCGTTTTGGTCCGTCCATTGTCATTTTTTTTCCTTTCATGTTATGTTTGGTTGGGGTATTTTTTTCCCCAAACACGAAAATTAGACTTTTAGTCCTATAAGTTGGACCTTTTTGAGAATTAGTCCTTTAAGTTGCCACATTCATGTTTTAGTGCTTTAACTTTTAAATTTCTAGATATTCAGTCCTTTAACTCATGAATTTTACTTTTGGTCCTATAACTTGACAAACTTTAGAAGTTTAGTCTTATAAATTAGCAATAGTTGAATTTAACTAATTTATTAAAAGGTTAGTACCCACACTTCACATTTTTTATAGGACCAAAAATAAAATAATTAAACTGAAACTTTTGGAAATTAAATTAAATTATAAAAGCAATTAAAAATTAAATTAATTTGATTGATAAACAATTTAAATAAATAGAAACTTCTAAAATAATTAACGAATTTTAGGAAAATTAAAATAAAAATTAGTAAATTAAGAATAATTTATCATATTTATATAATTAACCTTTGGTGATGAGAATTATCTCCAAGAAATGGAGTTGAACTAATGTGCAAGATGCATTTATTTTAGAAGTTTAAAAACAATCAATTGTTGAAATATTTGTTAAAAATAATTAAATTAAAAATTTATTAATTATTTATATTTAAAAGTTAACTGTTAATTAAAATTATTCAATTTTTAAAAAAAAATTAATTCAGAAATTAATGCTTGAAATCTCCTTATCAAAGGTTAATTACAGAAATATAATAGATAATTATTAAAAGATTTTAATAAATCTAGTCCCTGAAACCATTTTTAAACACCATAATAAATGTATTTGGAAAATTGAGATGAAAAGGTCTCTTTTAGACTTAAAGGACCAAAACGCGAAATGTCTTAACATATATGACTAAAAGTAAACTAAAGATGTAACTTATAGAACTAGAAAGCTAAATATGCAAACATATAGGACTAAATATTCAATTCCATACAAATTTCTAGGACTGAATCCCAAACCTACCAAGATAAAGGACCGAATCTCAAAATAGACCAACTTACAGGATGAAATTTCTCATTTTTGCCATCATGTTTTTCCCTTTGGGTTTCTTCATTTGCATTTTAATGAGACCACAATTTAGCTATTTGACCAGTTCGTAGTCATTTATGACTTTGGTACTTCAATTAATCAGTTGTCTAGTATTTATTTTGTAAATAAGTTGGGAGTAGTGGCCGAAAGGAGTGGATAAATTCCAAAGAAGCTGAAAATATAGGGTTTGAACCTTGGTCAACATCTTTACGTGGGGTGATCAATACCACTTGAGCTACAAGCACGTGTTTAGTTGGTTTTTTTTTTTTTGAATAAGTTGGGAGTAGTGGCTGGAGGGGAGGGGATAAATTTCAATTTTTTTTTGAAAGATACAGGGTTCGAACCCCTGATTAACACCCTCACAAAAAATGAACAATACTACTTGAGCTACAAGTTGGTGGTCAGTTGGCTTGCGTTTATGAGTAACACCATTTTTACTTCTTTTATTAATTTTTGCTATTTATCCAAAAATAATTATATCACCAAAGGAAAATGATACGGAAAAAGAAACAAGAGAGAGAGTACAATATAATGATATATAGCATATGATTAAAAAAAGGGATGCGGCGTGATTGCGCAAGCGATGCTATAAAAACTTCTTGGTTTAGTTCTTTATTATTAGTCCATTTATTTCAATATTCATGCATGTTAAATGTTAATTAATTGCCACGGAAATTAAACGGAATCATTGACTATTTTTTTTTTCTTTAAAAATTATATTTCGTAGGTTGAAATGTAATGAGCCTAATGGTCTGTTCTAATTTCAACTCTCAACACAAAGTTGTAAATTATAAAATCAATTAACTAAATTTAATTCTTCTCTATGGTCTGTATATTTGCCTCTAATCTCGAACAGAATCTAATTATGATAGATAATTATATATCTTAATCACCTCCATCATCAATTCATCATTGACACCGTCACCGTTAATTATCATCATCGTCATATTCTTCTTTTTTGGTTCATCTATATATTATATGCAACTGTCTTTGGCTTGTGTATCGTTCTATTCTATATATTCTTCCAACTTTGTTTTAATTTTAAAAAAATAAAAATAATTAGCATGTTGCATGATTATAAATACTTGTCTCAATACGAATACGACTTTAGTGCGATATGATGTGATAAAGACACGAAACTTGGTTTTAAAGAAATCCGTATTTAGCACACACTTTTTAATAAGTTTGGAGTAATGGTTGAAGGGAAGGGGATAAATTTCAAAAAATTGAAAGATACAAAGTTTGAACTCCTCAGTCAACACCCGTCAAGAGATGATCAATACTATTTCAACTACAAGCTAGCTAGTGGTCATGTTAGCACACATGAAATAAAAAAACTCAATTTTTTTTTAAAAATTTTTAAAATCGTTTTTGTTTCTTCCTTGCCATCCTTTGTTTCTTCCCCCTTAGGGCAACTCCAATGGTAGGTTTTGGAGGGGTTTTTTTAAAAGCGTGTCAACCAAAAACCTTGTGAGTAAAGATTTGGGGTTTGTAGGAAAAACCAGGTTTGTAGTTATGAACCGGTTCATGGGTGAGAAAATGGGATAAAAAGGTGTTGGTGTGGGGCCCATATGTGAAGAAAGAGGTTGAAATTAATATTTGTTTATTTTTTTAATTATTTTATAAATTGGATGGTGGGACCATTAAAAATTGTAAATAGGTTTAACCATTGTGAGGAAAGATTTGTAAAATGATGGAGTTTTTGCTTTTGATGTGGCAAGTGACATGACACACAAAAAACTGTAAAAAAACCTTTGAGGGATTTTTGCAGTGGAGATGCCCATAAAGGGCAATTTTAAGAAATTGGAAGTAGAACTTATTTTGAAATATTTTTGTCCATCTCATCTTTCCTTCTTTGGGCTGCCAATTCCATTCCTTTTTATCTTTGTTTTCTTCTGCATAGAAGATTAATGTAGGGCCAATGTAAAGGGCTCAATAATTTGGTTCACATGCATCCATAGAAACATTGAATAAAAAAATATTACATATATGTATTGTATACCCTCAAGAAAAGTTGAATTTAAAACATAAAAAATTAAATAAAGACCCAGAGAAATCATCTCATATATTCAATTAATTTGGGGAGTCTACATTTTCTTGCATGCACGTGGGCACACAAAAGAGACTCCTGGATTAATACCCCACAAATATATACGTTTCATGTGGTTTAGTTCATATATCCGAATGGGCCTTCTGATTCATTAAATCCTTATATATAGCTTTCCATGATTGAAAATTTCTCTGCATTATTGGACACTATATATATACATGAAAGTATTTGTCCTTTTGTAATGTACCTTGTAGAAAAGGTGCAATTGGGTCCTTTGAAAATTCGAGTTTTTAACTTATGCAAGTCATTTGATCAATCAATTTGACGGGTTCATGAATATAATTTTGTAAATACTATTGAGTCAAGTCCATCTCAAAACATTTGAATCATGATTCGTTTATATCTAGTTCCAATCTTCTATTCTAATATATCACCAACAAAACGTGGACTGTATACTTATAACTGATAGTAACATTTTATATATTTTTAACGTGATATTGAAATATAGGAGTTAAAACACTAGTTGAAATAGAAGGTTCGACTTGTTTATATGATGACAATGACGAATATGAAAGTTAGACATAGATGTTAGAGTTTGCGTTTTGTCACATATCCCCAATTTGTTTGAAACATTATTGTGTATAAATTGAGGATGTACGTCCTTGTTTCCTTAAACTAACTTTTAATGATGAATTCTACCCAAACATATTATTATTTCTGATTCTACCCAAGCTCATTTATCAATTGCTACATCAAATTCAATTAGTTGGTGCATTTTCTATGTACATTTGCAATGTGATTGTATCATTGTTAGGGAAGTAACTTCACTTAATTAGTTCTTTATGGAAAAATAAAGAAAAGCTAGAAAAACAAAAAAAGAAAATGTAATCTTTTAGAGGGTTAGGTGTTTCAGGGTGATAAAGAAAAAAACTAACTAAACCAATGGAGGCATACTCTTCAAATTTTCTCAAGCCCAATTGTTTTATTCCAAGAAAACAATGGAACTTTTCCTTTCTCTATCTCCTTTGTTATTATATTTCCAAGTACCAACATCAAGATGTGTCCACCAACAGGGGCCCTCTTCTTTTGTTCCCTCGAAGAGTAGTAAAAAAAGTATGCCCCCCCTAATTAAGAGGTGGTGTCATCACTTAATCAGTGTCCACACACAATTAAAATCCCATCAAATTTGTGAACTTTCCAGTCACCAAAGCAATTAGAGATAACTGATTTCATTAGTTCTAATTGGAAAATCTTGATTTGCTTGTGATTCTCAGCACGATAATGCTAGCACCTAAAAGATAACAACAGGACATATAGGATTTATGATATCTTGTGATCAAATTTGTTTGTCTGTTTTCAAGGATTATAACTTGTGACTCACTATTGGTGATACATATATGCTATTGTGTTGTGGGGTATAAAATTTCCTCATTTGTTCCAAGTGCAAATTTTACGTTTTCTAATCTTTTTTTTATAGGAAAATTATGCATATAATTAAACTTCGATATGCACGAATAGGCAAAATTACAAAATTTGTCCTGATGACAAAAATGGTCATGCTCAAACTCAAAATTTTGATTTAGTACTCTTGTAAGTAATAAAATCACCCAATATAGTCCTATTTCCGCCAAAATTTTAAAAATTCCAGAAATGTCATATGCACAACACATGATCGACAATTTCGGGCCAAATTTCTATGAAAATATGACCGAAATCGGGCAATTTTATTACTTGCATGACTAAATCAAAATTTCAAGTTTAATGAACACGACGAATTTTGTCACCCTAGCTCAAAGTTACCAGGCGTGCATGAGAGCGTGCGCGGACATACATGTCGGAGCCTTTTGAAATTGAAATCAAAGGAAGATATATATATATATATAAGTATGATTTTGTTTTGTTGATGTGAATTTAGGCCGCGCCAAGGAGTGTGGGGGATCGAAGACTTGACTTAAAGACTGTGAAAAGTGAAAACTATCTCCATCCACAGGAGACAACGATAGACATCCATTTAAGGGAAATAGTTCCTTCAATCTTGCATTACAAAAACATTTTAATTTAATGCAACCTTTTTTTTTTTTTTTCTTTTTTTTTGGGGGGCAGTCTAAATTATGTTTGGATATGATAGAGCTGAAAGAGATTGGTGGTGAGCAAGAGTGTTAATTAAAAAGTAACTTGAGAATTTAATCAGAGACCACAAAGACTTTTGCAGACAGGTTACAGATAGTCACTGTCTTGAAAGGAATTTCATAGGTTATCTGAGAAACATGAGAACTTTATGGTGGTTGCAACGGTAAAACCCCGTAAAGTTAAAAAAATGGAAAATAGATTTTTTTGCCATGTAACTTAAACTATATGAAATCGAGTGCTTATAGCTCATGTGGTATTTCATCTTTATAAAGATTAACAGGAGTTCGAATTCTGTATCTTTCGGTTTATTTGAAATTTATCTTCCCTCAAACCAGTACCCGCAACTTATTAAAAAAAAATTAAGACTATTTAAAGATTTAGTTCTTTTAAGTATAGTCACTTTAAATATTCATCCAATAACTTTTAAAAATTTGGATATTTAGTCTGATTTTGATTAAAATTTGGGGATTTCAGAACTTGTGTGGCAATTTTCCAAATTTTTTTGACATATTTATACTTTAGTGATCATCAATTTCGGTCAAAATTAGACTAAATGTCCATAGATTGAAAAAAATATTGGACAAACATTTTAAGGACACCACTAAATCTCCGAGTAGTCAAGAACAAAAATAATTGATCAAACACATAATTTTACAACATGTAAATTCCATATAACAAACACTGAAAAACCATGTAAAGAAGAAGACGAAATATAGAAACAATAAATTAAACAAGACGTATTCTATCAACCAATCATACACCAAAAAAAAATGAAAATTAAACACGTAAAATAAATTAAAAACAAGGAAATTAAACAATCTTTCCTATCGAAAAATGTCGGTATCAAGGAGCTGATCATGAATTCTCTATACGGTCCCTATTTACAGATTGAAAAATAATAATAAAAACTCTATAGAAACACACACCTGTTCGAAGAAGAAGAAGAAATAGCAGCAGCCTTTGACAAAACAAACTAAGAAAATTGTCCAAAGGTGGCAGCTGGGAAATGTTTGCTGTATATTTCTGTAGCTTGTAATGACTGTTGCTGCTGCTGATTTGTATGCCAATTTCCAGCGTTTAAAGAACATTCTGTTCCGAACTGTCCCTGTGATGATTTATTTTCTGATCCGTACAATTCTTGAGGCCCTGGATTATGCATTGTATTTCCCAGCAAAAATGGGGTCTGTAAATACTCTGTCCATTTTATATCTTCTGGAACCTGGGAAGCTTCTTTTCCGGGTTTCCCACAATCTTGAGATGCCCATGTGAAAACATTATTGTTTTCGAAGAAATTGCAGTTGTTTTGTAAATCAGCGTTGGTACTGCTTACATTTGTTGTTCTGGAATCCCAATTTTCGAATTTTACGTTATACGGGCCGACAGGATTATTGTCGGAAGGAAGCTGATGGGATGATTCTTGATAGATGGGAGAAGAGTAGAGGTAAAAGGATCAGAAATGATTTCTGATGGCTTATTGGGATTATTTGAATTGAAGAATAGATTCGTATTGGGATTCATGGAAAGCCCGATATTGGGCCCGTAATTCTGAAAGGAGAAAAACCCGGACATATCGGGATTCTTATTATTATTACAGCTCGTGGTGGAGGTTTCATGGCTGGCAATGAACCTGTTAAGGAAAAATTCGTGGGTCGAATTTGGTAGATTATTTTCTAACAGCGGATACCTTTCCAGGGAATTTCCAGGTGGTTTTGATTTATCGAGGTTGTTAGAATTATTATCGGCCTCGACGAAGCTGAGTTCACTGGCCGATCCTTCAGATGTTTTCTCATTGTTGTTTTTGCTATTGGCAGAGTTTTTTTCCTCGTTCTCAATTTCTGAGAGGGGTTTGTGAGTGTTGGGGTCAATGCCCCTTTGCCTTAGTTTTTTCTTGATGGATGAATTCCAGAGGTTCTTTATTTCATTGTCTGTTCTTCCAGGCAATTGTGCAGCAATCTGTGACCACCTGTGAAAATTAATTAAGTCTCAAGAATGTTACAAAAACAAGACATGTTGCATAATGGTGTAATTATTATTATAAAAATATTAAATTGTATTAATTACCTATTTCCAAGAACTGCATGCAGTTCAATAATCAAATTCTCCTCTTCCTGTGAAAATGTCCCTCTTTTCAAATCAGGCCTTAGATAATTAATCCACCTCAATCTACAGCTCTTTCCACATCTTTGAAGCCCTTCAATGTTATAAAATCATAAAATGTAAGGAAAAAAAAATAAACTTGGCAAAAAAAAAAAATCAATCTTTTTAATTATTTACCTGCAAGTTTTGGAACAGAGCTCCAACAGCCATGGCCATATTTGGTTATGTGTTTAATAAGTTTTTCATCTTCCTCAGGGGACCAAAGCCCTTTTCTTAATTTCTGCTTATAACAGCAAGAATGCCTGCCCATGTGGAGTTCAACTAAAACTCTGCAATGCTGCTAAAAGCTAAAACAACAAAAATTGCCCAGAAAATTATTCTTTTCCAGAAATTCAAGTTGGAGTGTCAGCAGAGAAAGAGAAGTGTGTGTGTGTGTGTGTGTGTGTGTGTGTGTGTGAGAGAGAGAGAGAGAGAGAGAGAGAGAGAGAGAGAGAGAGAGAGAGAGAGAGAGAGGTTTTGTTGAATTGCAATAAGGAATCAAGTCAATAGGGAGGAGCTTTAAAAAGGAGGTCACATTCAGAAGGCTGTCATTAATTTTGAGATTATTCTCTTAATCATGATTTAGGGTTTTTTCAATTTTTTCTTAAATGAATGTGAAGTTGTGAAAAAAAAAGGACTTGGCAATGTCTTATCTAAGAGGTTTTTTAACAAAATAATAATAATGAGATTGACAGCAGTTGTGGGGCATAAAGACAGATATTTATTTGGTGGAAAATGCAGGAATTTTTTGGAAGTCTATATGGGTAATAATTATGGGAACAAAACATAAAATTTAGAGATGACATTTTACAGAGTATAATTAAACAAGATTAAATAATAGTTGTAAATATAAAACAAATTAAAATTGTAAGTTAAAACTTCACAACAAAGTGAACAATTTTATTTTTTATTGTTTTATGTTTTAGTATAAATTTTGAATAATGTAATATTCCTCTTTAAAAAAAAAAATATGTAAGATTAAGAGTGTTTAATAATTAGTTTATATTGAAGCTCCAAGCTCCCCCTCAGATGGAGAAAGTAATACAAGATTCCTAACACAAAAACAGTCACAAGATCTGCAAATGGGAAGAAGTTAATAAAAATAAGAATTTCCCATGATTAGTTATGGTTTTCAATCATAGTAATGTGCAATTAATTTATGATAACAAAATCCTCTCACAGTTGGACATTCTCTTGTCTTTCCTGATGGATATATTCATATATATTAGTAATACTTTGTACCTTATTTCTTTAGTAACCTTTGTGCCAGGTGGCTTTGGAATTACTTGCCCTGTTTACTTTTCTTGGTTGTCTTAATTAATTAATTTTTTTTTTTTGAGTTGGGTCTTAATTAAATTGGTGAGCCCATACTTTTTTTAAGACCCACAACATAGAATTTCTTTTGGCATAATGTTCTTTATTAGCTCCTAATTTCACTCTCATCTTTAAATGTTTTCAACTAATTTTTTTTTCATTTGCCAATTCAATTAGATAATCTCCATCCCTCTCTAACACTTTGATATTCTCTTGAATGTTATATATCTAATTGTTATGTCTTTCTTTTTAAAAATCATCGCCAGGCGTTGGGCCCTTATCCGCCCATATTATTGTTCCGATTTGGCCTCGCCCGGATCTAGAGGTGGCAAATCGTGTTATCGTGTCGTGTTAGGTGCCACACTATCGTATTTTCGTGTTGTCTATTTTATTTGATCTTTAATATAACAATAATTGTAATTTTAAATTAATTTTTAATTTTGTGTTCTTATCGTGTTATCGTGTCGTGTCATATCGTATCGTGCTTTATTGTGCCTTTTGTCTCTATAATCGTCTTTGGCAATTGTGTCGTGTTCGTGTCGTCTATCGTGTCGTGTCACTCATTGCTACCCCTACGGCCAGATCCCGTCTAATTCCACTCGGGCTCGCCTTTAAGCACTGGCCCTGATCTACCGCTTACTGGCGCCTAACGCTTTTTAGAACTTTGGTTATGTCTAAACGTAATAACAAGTATTTTAGTTGATTTATTTGAACCATATTTAGTTAAAATCAAACAGAAAACATATATGATTGTTTTGGAATTTTATAATAATATACAAAACCATAGATTTAATTAAAAAAATTAAATAATTGATTTTGTACTATGATAAATGGATGTTTTAAGTAGGGGTGTGCATGGTCCGGTTCGGTTCGGAAATTTAGAAATCTCGGAGCCGTCCCAAAGTTTGGAGATCCCAAAATTAAATCTCCGGATCAGAACCATAAAAAAAAATCTTTGTCTCGAACCGTCCCGAAATTTCGTCGGAGATTCGGTTCTAATGGAACGGTATGGAATGGTTCGGGACGGTTCGGAGAAACAAAAATTCAAATATTTCACAAATAAAACACACAAAAAATGTGAAAAGAAATACCGAGTGTAAAAATCATTAAATGGTTATACTTTCAATCTTTTTTTAGTGTAATTTCAAAAATACATACTAAAACTATTAATACTATATGAGTTTAATTTTTTGATATTTTATATTTAACTTATACATAAAATTTCTTTAATTCATATTTAAGTACTAAATATTGTATCTATAAATCTTTCTTTTATGATATAGACTATATATACTACATATTAGTTTAATATCAATTTAACTTTTAAAACGTTTTTATCTAATTTATAGTTAAAAGTATTGATTTTTCTTTTTGGATTTTAACATAATATGTTATTCGTAATTAGTAGTAAAAGTGTAGAATCTCAACGAATGACAAATTTAGTAGCCTCTATTACACAATAATATTTTATAATCTTGGCACATTGTCATGGGCTCTTGACTTAGGAAAAATATGGCTAATAACTTTGATAAAACTAATTAATATGAAACATAAATCTATAGTCTCAATGTCTTAATTTCTTCGTTAGACGATTACTATAGTTTATGTGCGATGTACTAATCATTTAACTAATTTTAATTCAATTAATTTTCTTGATTAGAGGATGAGTCTAGTTATGATCCTTAATAATTAAAATATCATCAAATTTAAACATTTCTACAAATCAAATACGATATTATAATTTCATTTATTGGCTCATTTAAATAAACTAATATGAGTATATGACATAACTATTAGTGAATTAAATATATATTCAATTATTCATTTGATATATTGATAAAATATGCCAAATTTTTAATTTGATAATTTTTAGTATTATATAGTATTGAATTTCATAGGAATATTTAGTTAATTCAATATCAAAATATAAATAGGATAAAAATATTATATATGTATATATAAAAATTATTTTAAAATCGGTTCTAGTTTCGGATATTCGGTTTGATGCAGTTCGGTATGGTTGATACGGTTCTTGGTAGGGATATTTGAAAAATCTCGAACCGTACCATGTAAATTTTCGGGACGGTTCGGTTCGGAGAAAGTAAAAAAAGTCAACGGATATTTTCGGTTCGGATATTTTTCGATTCGGATATCGGTTCGGGCTCGGTGATCTTCAAGTCCGTGCACACCTCTAGTTTTAAGGTGTAATTTAGGATTAAAAATCTAGTAATTAACAAATTATCACAATATTACCAAGGACAAAATGGGCATAACCCTTGCCATTGAAATTCTCTTGATTCTACCAACTACAAATTAATCATTTGATCAATTGGAAGGAATCAAATGAAATAAAATAAACGGGGAAACTTCTTCATTATCCATGATTGATTTTAGCCCAATTATTTTATTGTGGTTCCATTTATTTTCCCGAGGAAGAAAATTTCATCCTATCTCTTAATTAATTGGGCGTGAGTCTAAACAGAAATGATTAAACTTTTAAAAACAATAAATAAAAGGATTAAAAAAATAAAATAAGTGTACTTGTAATAAAGCACAGCCGACAGTCACAATAATGTAGTTGTCTCTGCATTCTGCAATTTCGAATACAGACAAATTTGGATAAATTATTTAACCACGCAAAATGGTTTATTAGAGCAGCCCTTAAATGCGACTTTTAATTGGTAAATCGCTATATTTTTGTACTAATTAATCTTACATAGGAAAAAAAAAGATATATGCAAAGGACGTCTATGATTTAATCTTTGCCAAACAGAACATAGAAGAAGACCAAGACAGAAAAAAATTAACAATAATAATAATGATAAATAAATAAATAAAATAAAAATTACTATGAAGTGTGTACTAAGTGGTAACTTATTATGTGCATAGTTGTGATGCATGGCATTTAGCCCTTGTTTAGCATAGTCATGGACCCCAAGTAGGGGTACAATATCATTCAACTTAATTCGTTACATAATTGCATTTACTTAATGGCTAATTATGTGAGAGAATGGTGTATGAATTGGTACACAAATTTAGGGTTTAAATGGTAATTGATATGTAATATGTTCAGAGTTTAAGAATTAATAAATGGTGAAATTTGGGGCTCTATGGTGACAAAAATATTTGTTTAAATTTGAAAATTAATGGATAGTCGAGAAATTACATTCCTATTTGTGGTCAAATATGATTCTTATTCCCATTTAGAAACGGGTGGCTGTGCTAATAAACTATTTAAGATATCTTATAAGTACATAGCTTACGAGCTTATAAGCTCTCAAAGAATATTTGATACTTTATTTTTTTCATAAAAGGCTTACAAGATTTATTTAATTTTACTTTTTTTTTGTTACAAGTTCCTAAAAATGAGTTAACTCTACCCCAACTTATTTTACTCCTTTAGTTTTGATAGTTTTTAATTACAAAATTATTATTACTAATATTTTGAAAGCTCAGTCATCTTAATTTATAATAAGTTTAATTAGCCAAATACCCTAGCTCCCAGATAAGATAAATCTCTCATAAAAATAAAATATACTTTTAGTGTTTAGATTCTTGTATGGTAAGAGATGTATCTTTTTTTAGATGAGCGTTGTTGACGTGCGTCTTGGATCAACAAACAAAATATACGAATATTATGATGTGGAAACTAAAAAGATACTTAGGAAAATATAAAAGAAATAGCTAATTCTCGCCTTTTTATACTTGAAACCAAACAGAGCTTATGCAGTCGGCCTCGTAGCTCGGTTTGAATCTTACAAGCTTTGTATATTAAGGTTATCTCACTTGTCTTTTTTCTAATAAATGAGATCAATTTATACTAATATAATTTATAATGTACAATTAGTTATACAATGATGCACTTTATTAGATATAAAATGATGTACAATTATTTATTAAATGATGTACATTTAATTTATTAAAATGGTGCACAATTCGATTCTAAACGTGATATTAATCAATCCCTTGATTGTAGGGCGTGATTTATGACATTTTGTTAGTTACTATTATGCCATTTTTACCATTAATTAATTGATAAATTAATTATTTTTAATAAATAATCGGACCATTAAATAAAAAGTGTGGATGGATTGAATTAATCCACACCTTTGTCACACGGCAAATTCCCCGCCACATTTGATGCCAATCATATACGGGGATATGTAAAAGGTGTGGTAAAATCGATTTGCGCAATATCAATTCATCTTTTTTTTTTTTTTTTTTAAAACTCTATCTATGCCCATAAATTAATGCGAGTGCCTTTAACGATCTTGTCATACTATTTGGTTTAGGAGAAAACATTATAATGATTAATGATTTGTTTATTGTGATGAGAAATTAGACACATAACATGAGGAGCATAGTAAGAGATATTACTATGCAAAACATGATTCCTAAATAAGGTGGAGGCTTATACGTGTCAAATGCTCATTCCCTAAAAGCTGAGGATCATTTGTTGAATAATTAATTAGCAAATTTTATGACGTGTTTTTAGACATTTAAATCAGCAAATTAATGTGATGTATTAATAGTCACACCCAATGTTTTAAGATCACAGCTTCAATTCACATTAGCCCATTTTCCCCACATTTCAAATCTACTTCAAAAGTGTGGCTTTGACATCTTCACGTGGCTCCTTTTACGAAATTAAACGATCTCCTTCATATTCACAATAAGTGTCTTTTTAAGAAAAATGCACATACATTAATGACCCTTAATTAATCATAAATGTTGGTTAAAATTTAGAAATTAATGGTTAATAAATATAGGAGTAATTTGGGAAAAATTTGTTTTCATTAGTCTTGAAAATATCAAAAGAACATTTTTAATAATTTTTATGTGTCAAAAAGATATTTATTGTAAATAGGAAGGAATAATATATTCATGTAAATCCTACATATTCCAACAGTCTATAAGTCACAAATTTATTGTTTTTCTGATTTTTTTATCATGAACCATTTTTCTCGTCTTAATTATATTTTTGGTTCAGTAAATATAAAGACATGACATATTTAGTTTGTAATTATTATGTGAGCAATGTTGGTCTCATAAGTATAAAAAAATAGCATATTTGGTCTTCTAAGTATTTTATGTAGCAATTTGTTCCCGTAATGTTTTATTTTTATGCAATTTTGGTCTCTTAAATTCCAAGTTTGACCAATTTTGGTTTGGAAGGGTGAAATATGACTTACCCATTTCGGACCAAAATTGTACATAAATAAAGCTTATGGGACCAAATTGCACAAAATACTAATTTTCGAGACCTAAACTGCTATATAGGATACTTAAGGACCAAATATGTCACCCTTATAAGTACATGACCAACATTGAATTGAGCCTTTTTTTTTTCTCAACACTCACAATTTCTATTTCATCATAAATAATAATGTGACACCACTATTCTCAATGACTAATATTGCATTAGATGTTGAAAAAAGAAGTAGTTTTAAAACTGTGATATAATATTTTGTATCAAGTCAAAATGGATCTGAATATTCGAATGAAATGTGTAATATTTTGTTTCCCAAGTTTTAGAACTTTACTGACTGATTCAAAAATTAATTAAAAAAAAGTCAAGGACCAAGATGACAAATCATTCATAGTGTTTTTGCCTTTGTGGCATGAACAAGAGTTTCATTCAACCTCCATGCTTGAACTTAAAAGGCCATGACAAAAGAATCTTTACAAGTAAGGTCATCGGTCAAGTGGCTATTTTCATGTATTTGAAATTCACTTTCGTTATTTTGCTAAAATCTTTATTTATTATTACTATTCTTTGTTATTTGTTTATTTAATTTTGTGAACAACTTTCTTTAGGTTCCTTCTTTCCGTCATTTCCACTTTGTTATTGTTGTCCTTTTGGCAACCATCAATTTAATTTGTTGTTGACCTTTAAGAAAAGTCCTAGTTTTTTTTTTTTTTTTGATGACGGGAAAACGCGCAGCCGCTACTATTCGAGTGCGCATTGGATAAACCCTCGGGCTAGACGTACTAGTCTGCAAACACACCAACCAGGTAAACCACACTAGGCAAGCCCTGTGTGACAGGCTCAAGCAAGAAAGTGTTGGTAGGGGGAATCGAACTCGTGACCTTCAAGTCCCGCTCACCTGCGGATCTACGTGGACAGACACCCCCAAAAAAAAAATATCCAACTATAATTTTTAGTAAAATAATAATAATTATAAATTTGTTCCCCCTATTTTTATAAAAATAATTAGAAAATTCAAATAAAACATACAAATCCCCATAATAAGATTTCAAAATTCAAGAGATTGATTTAACAAGAATAAATAAATCATGGAAAAATTAAAAACCTAAAAAATAAAAATAAAAAAAGGTTAATAATATCAATAATGTTACCAAAATTATATTTTGTTGTCTCTTGTTTTCTTAATTATCCTAAGTATTTTTATATATATGTGTATTAATTTTTCATGTATGGTTACATGATCAACATTTACAAAATTTTCAGTGTTTGTTGTAGGACTTTAAACATTAAACGATATTTATATGCACATTTTATTTAATATCTAAAATTTTAAATGTGTTTGTTGTAGGACTTTAAACATTAAGCGATATTTATATGCACATTTTATTTAATATCTACGTACCCCCATTTTCAAAATCCTAGATCTGTCACTGCGCGCTCACCTATTCCACCAACTTATCAACCCTTGTGAGTTACCCTAGTTTTATTTTATTTTATAGGATAAGAAGTCATGACTTATAGCGGTGTAAAATATTTTAGTCTAATAAAATCAAGTGCACGATTAATCTTTGTTGTGAACAACAAAACAAGAACAAAAACAAGAACAACTATAGCGGTGCATAATCTTTGTATATGAGGGCCTGAAGTTGACCTAGGGGGAAGATCTACGATGCTTAAGTTGGCAAGTGTCAAGAGAATAATCCAAAGTGTAGAGACTTAACTATGTAAATTATAATTAAAGTTGATTACATGATACAAATGAGATGAGATGGGTTATTGGGTTATTTATTCCTGGAACTGGGAACCTCACGAAGCTGTGAGCAATGATATGAGCCTCATGGTTATGGGCGCCATCATTTTTATAATATTTTATTTGAATAAAATATTTAATTTTAGATATCCTTTTTATTATATGATACCGAACAAATATCTAGCGGTGAATTGGCTAATAAAGCAATCCTCAAAAGTTTTCATGCCAATTTACCCTTTTACCAAGTTTTCTAGTGCTTACCTTTGCTTAATTACACGTTGCTATGGGTGCCTTTTGTTGGGCATAGCGGAGGCGTGTCGTGATCAAGATTTGATATATTGGAATATCCAAACAAATCACACCAACAAGATGATGGCAAAAATAAATGACAACGAGAATATAAAATGCACGGTGATTTTCGTAGTTCGGCAAAATCCGCCTACGTCCACGAGAGTTTCCGTTCTTTAATAATAAAGAATTTTCCGGTACAAGAAAATACACCCCTTGAGTTTTATGGATCAAACCCAAGAATAAAAGACTCTCGTACAACCACTTTACTAGTTATCAAAGAACACTCTCCCCAACCCCTTTGTGTTGTAAGAGAAAAATACCCCGGGTGTTTTTTCGCCTATCACAATTTGACTCACCCAAATTGATCTCCCCAAATGTGTACACTCATTTTTCCTCTCCACTGGTTGGATGACCAAGCTCATCAATTGCTTGCCATATCTTTGCATATGCTCTTCATCTCTCTATTTATAGAAGAAAATTAGCATAAGGTTTCAAGAAACCATTCAAATATATCAAGCACATGTTTCATTATCCATGGGAAAGCCACCGATGAATGTTGTTTTGTCAAAGAACGCGCCAACTTTTCTTATTTTCCACACAAGACACCTTAGCTTTTAGCCCCATTTCTTTGACTTTCCTATCTTCATTTTATGGTGGATGCCCAACAACCTCCACCTCAAGCATAAAACACCATCCCAAACCAGAATATCAAACACCATTGGCCTTCATTTCTTTGCACATCTTTGAATCGATAGTAAGTCTAACTCCACCGATTCATTGCCGATGCACATGCGATCGCCAACACACTAGTTGTTGGCGGGAGGGACGACCTCAATCCATCCTCTTGCCAGTGAGATTTCCCCCTCACACTCGTCTGCTCCACTGGAAGCCTACGGTGTACTCCACTTCGATAATCCTTGAGGTCACCAGGACGATACAAATTCAATACTTTTCTCTCACCCTTAGGACCCTTCCGCCACGTGTGACTTTCGAGGACTCCACCTCCGGTGAATATCGCGGTGTTAGAATCCACTTGGCTCAAGGAAATTAGATTCCTCCGCATCTTTGGGATATAGGTGACACCACCCAAAGTACGGTCCACTCCATCACCCATTTTGATTTTTACCACTCGATTAATCTCATGATTCCGGATGTAGAACCATCACCCGAGAACAAAGTTCTGTCCTCTCCAATTTAAGTAAATCAAAATAATCGCCCGAGGAGTACACATGCATTACATGGCCGAATCTAAAATCCATCAATCTCGAGAAAAGTATCAATCCTCGTGGAGCGTGAGATATTTTCATCTTCATGACTATCACCGCATCACCCTTTGCCACCGTCACCGTCACCCGTCATCATCCTTGCTCTCCAAGGACAATTCCTTTTTATGTGGCCCTCGCCGTGACAACGATAGCACACAATACCCTTTCCCTGGTCCTTGAATCGACATGCGGTCACGGATCCACCACTAGATTTTCTCCGTTCGATTTATGCCCCGAGCAACAGCAAAAGCGATTCATGCCCCTCCTCTGGTTTGCCTTCTTTTGTTTTTAGGTAGGACAACAATGATGCTTTTATATGCTCCAAGTTCGGTGTGTTTTCCCATTTAGTACAACAACGTCGTCACTAGGCTATCATATGAATGCAGGATAGAGGTAAGTTAAAGGGATTTATCTTCTTCCTCAATCTTTACACCAACTTCCCCGATTGATCCAAATTCGCCCCTTTGTGCTCCTTTCATATCATGTCAATTTGTCTCCTATCCCTTCAACGCCATTTCGGGCTCGTTGAACTAGGAGATCCTTCACCCTTCTTTGCCCAAGGAGTGAAATTCCTTTCCGTCAAATTGTTGCATCTTGAATGGATTTGTCATTTTGCCACGGTGTCCAGGAAAAATCAAATCTCAATTTTCTACCTTGCCCGAGTTACCAAGTAGGTTTGATACCACTTGTTGGGCACAACGAGTGTGTCGTGATCAAGATTTGGTATATTCGGAATACCGACAAATCACACCAACAAGATGATGGCAAAAATAAATGACACCTGTGAATATAAAATGCACACAATGAATTTCGTGGTTCGGCAAAATCCACCTCGTCACGAGTTTCCGTTCTTTACTAATAAAGATTTTTCGGTACAAGAAAATACACCCCTTGAGTTTTATGGATCAAACCCAAGAATAAAAGACTCTCGTACAACCACTTTACTAGTTATCAAAGAACACTCTCCCCAACCCCTTTGTGTTACCCAAGAGAAAAATACCCCGAGTGTTTCCCACCTATCACAATTTGACTCACCCAAATTGATCTCCCCAAGTGTGTACACTCATTTTTCCTCTCCACCTGGTTGGATGACCAAGCTCATCAATTGCTTGCCATATCTTTGCATCTGCTCTTCACCTCTCTATTTATAGAAAAATTAGCATAAGGTTTCAAGAAACCATTCAAATATATCAAACACATGTTTCATTATCCCATGGGAAAGCCACCAATGGACGACTGCTTTGTCAAAGAAATGGCCAACTTTTCTTATTTTCCACACAAGACACCTTAGCTTTTAGCCCCATTTCCTTGACTTTCCTATCTTCATTTTATGGTGGATGCCCAACAACTTTTCGATTGCTGAGGTGACCATCAGGAACTTTAAATACTAAGGTTGCAAATCAATCAAGCTCTATAATTATACTTTTGAAAATTTTTCAAGTTGGAGATTGAGCTAGTCTATCCCAAATTAAAGAAACAACAATGGTATTTTTTTTTCTTTTTAATTATTTTTATTATAATATTATCATGTAAAATAAATGGTATTTTATAGTGATCACTGTTTTAAAGTATAGTATAGAGTTATTGTAATTGCAAATATAAAAAATTATTTCAGAGATTTAACCTAATTATAAAAAAAAAAAATTATAAGTACCCCTTAAGGTTTGTGTTTATTATAAATACCTCCTCAAAATGTGCAATTTGTAAACTAAAACAAGTGTCGATGATATATTTATAATAACATTGTTAATAATATGATAGAAGGGAATTTAGAGGAATCAATATAATTTTCATTTCAACTCAAAGCTTCAAGAGAGCTGTGTACAGTACATTTATGCACAAACTAAACTAACGGTTGTAACAGAAAAATAACCAACTAACAACCTAATGTAGAGAGGATAACTAAACAACAGAAATCGTGTTAGCAACTTATTACTCCAATGCACCCCTATCAAACCGAACCAGGGGGACTTAACTAAACACAAGCTGAGAAAATCGAGCGTGAGGTAAGGCCTTAGTGAGGATATCAACTATTTGAGACTATGAAGGAATAGGCCTAACATGAATATAACCAGACTGAACCTTTTCCCTAATAAAGTGGACATCCACTTCTATATGCTTGGTCCTCGAATGAAAAAGTGGATTAGATGCCAGAGCAACATCCCCAGAATTATCACACCACAACACAGAGGGATTTTCAAGACATACTCCAAGTTCAGCAAACAAGGACCTAGTCCACACCAATTCTGTAGCAGCAGCAGCCAAACACATATATTCTTAGCAACAACATGTTGCTTTTTAGATGACCAATCAATTAAATTGACCCCATGAAAGACACAATAACCAGAGGTACTCCTTCTATCATCTAAACAACTAGCACAATCAGCATCAACATATCCCTCAAGATTCATTCTAGAAGAAGAAGTGAAACAAATGCTTGTATGAAGTGTGCCTTTTAAGTACTCTGAGTACTCTCTTACAAGCGGCCGATGATTTGTAGTAAGAGAGGGTAAAAAGCGGACTCGACTTATTGAGTATGAGATGTACTGGTCTAGTTAAAGTGAAGTCTTGAAGAGCACCAACAATCTTCTATATAGAGTGGGAGAAGAGAATTGAGTACTATCATGTAAAGATAACCTCTGTTGGGACAAGAGGGAGTAGGACATGATTTACAATCAACCATATTGGCCTTCACAAGTAAATCAGGAAATATATTTGGGTTGATTGAGCAAAAACCACCTTGTTGAGGAAGTTTATGAACCTCAATACCAGAAGAAAATAACTAACTTCTCCCATATGCTTGAGAGAAAAACCTGTTGCGGTGATCAATAATCTTGAACAAAGGAAGGATCATCACCGATAACAAGAATGTCATCCACATAAACTAGAATGATGAAGTTGATTATGAGACTTGAGATAGAAAAGAGAGCTATCAGAGGAGGACTCAGAAAACCCAATTTTCTGAATAAAGCTCTTAAGCTTTTCAAACCAAGCTCTTGGTGCCTGTTTAAGGCCATACAAAGCCTTGACAAGTTTGCAAACATGATTAGGCTTAGATGGATCAACATAATCCTCTGGTTGAGACATATAAACAACTTGTTTGAGATCACCATTGAGAAAAGCATTGTTGATATCCACTTGCTGAACAACCCAACCTCTAGAGATTGCAAGAGAAAACATAACTCTGACTGTGATAGGTTTAACAACAGGACTAAAAGTTTCAAAATAGTCCACCCGGTGATTATTTGAAACCCTTTGGTCACCGACTTGGCCTTAAATCTATCAACATTTGCCATCTGGTTTATGTTTGACTCTAAACACCCATTTGTGTTGCGGGACATTCATGTGCTCATTTGAGGGAACAAGCTCCCAAGTATTGTTCTGAGCAAAGGCGCAAACTCATCATCCATAGCCTCTTTCCATCTTGGATGAGACAAAGCATCAACAATAGTAGATGGTTCTTGAGAAGAACAAAATTAATGAGATCTGAGAGAAGAGTTTAGGTTTGGATATACCACTTTTGGACCTAGTCTGCATAGTGTGTGCATTTGTGACGGGAGAAGGAGGATGAGGAATTAACACGGAGGAGGAGAAGGAGAGGCCCGATGATGAAAAAGAAAAAGAAGGAGGAGGAGCAGGAAGGAGAAGGGATTTAAAGAAGGCTAGGGAGAAGTAGAGCGAGGGGACAAGAAGAAGGACATGTAGGGAATTGGATACAAGTGAATTTGAAGAGGAGAAGAAGAACAAGTAAGAGAGAACATGGAAGAATATGGGGTCGGATTCATTGAAAGCCATAGTTCTTACCACATAGACTACGCGATGGAAGACATACACCTGTATCCCCTTGTGAGAGAGGATTTGTAACCCCAAAAATAGACATTTAGAGCTTCTAAACTGCATCTTAGTGGTATTGTAAGGTCTAAGATATGGATAACGAGGAGCAATCAAAAACTCAAGAAATGAATAATCGGGAACTTGATTAAAGAGTTTTGAAAGGGAGAAATATTATGAATAGTTAGAGATGGAAGCTATTGATAGTGTAAACAACAAATACAAAGGAATCCCACAAAATTTCATTGGAAGCTGAGCTTGAGCCATCATAGAAAATACTATATCAATAATATGTTGATGTTTTCTCTCAGCTCTTCCATTTGAGGATGAGTATGAGGACAAAATGTCTAAAAACAATACCAAGAGTTTTAAGTAAAGGTAAAAGAGTCTAAATTCCCTCCACAATCAGATTGTAATGCTAGTATGTTAGTGTGAAATTGCCTAGTGACATAAGCATTGAACTGAACAAACACAGAGTGAACTTCATTTTTAGAGTGTAATGGAAAGATCCAAGTGATCCTACTAAAATCATCAATGAAATGCACATAATATTTGTAACCATCAAGAGAGGGAACAGATGAAGGTCCCCAAACATCAGTATGAACAAGTTGAAATGGACGGAGTAGTGTGAGAGGGAACATAAGGAAATGATATAGACTGAAGCTTACCAATTTTACAAGCACAAAAGTCAACATGCTGAGACTTAAAGGGAACGGACAACTTACTAAGAACTTTATTTAGAACATCACTACAAGGATGACCAAGTCTTTGATGCCACATGTTTACTGATATCATTATTAATGTGAGCAACATTACAAATGGAGAAAGAAAAAGCGTATTACGAAGGAGAAGAAGCTGAGCATGCTAGAGAAGTTAATTTGATAGAGTCCATCCTTAAGTATGCCCTTCAATAACACCTTGTGAGTGGACTTGTCCTTGAAAAGCAAAATGAATCATGAAATTCAATAAGAACTTGATTATCCTTAGTGAATTGTGAAATACTTAAAAGTTTTTTTTTTTTTTTTTTGTAATATGAGGCACATAGAGAATATTGTTAAGAAGAAGAAAGTAGATGGTGAAGAATAGGAACTACAAAAGAACCAATATGAGAGATGGGGAGTTGAGAACCATTATCAAGCGACAATTTATGCGAACAAGATATTCATGATTGAGGCTTAGATTACGAAGATTTGCGGTCACATGACTTGTGGCACCACTA